>JAQQPU010024854.1:0-12395 GCA_029168905.1 Artemia sp. Kazakhstan ARC1039
TTCGCTGAGGGCGTGCCAAAAACACACCTGGAGAAAGAGGTCATGGAGAAAGAGGTCATTGACCCTGTCCTCATTAAACTATGTAAAAAAGTTGTAGGTGGCAGCAGGGGTGGGCAACAGGACCTCCTGAGGCATCTCTACTAATCTACTTGCAAGTCGCTCCGATAGCCTCGCAGTATAATGTTTAATATTTATACTGTAGCAAAAGCACCCCAAATCTCAAGTTTTCAAACTCCGCCCAGCCACTATCTAGCTTTTCAACCTCCAAGGGTCTTTTAATTTCAAACTTGACAGTAATTGCTTGCAGTGAAAAAGGAAAAAAAAAACTATTTCCTCGTTTTTCAAGATTGAGGCTAAGAATCTTCTGTTTAGGGTTTTAGACTATTAAATTTTTTTATCCTTTTAGAATTTGCCTTTCCCGGCATTTTGACCCTCTTCGGGCAAAAATTAAGGTCTTGTGACATAAAATTATAGAAAATACTACTCTGCCAAATGAGGGGCATATTGTCAAAATGAGGGGCTCAAAACCTTTTGTCTAGAGTTTTAGACCATAAAAAATTGATTAGCCCTCTGAGAATTCATATGGAATTTTGATCCTCATTTGACAAAAACTGATGTTTTGTGGCACAAAATAGCAGAAAACACCGCTCTGATTTTGCACAATCTCTTAGACTACTAAAAAAAGCATTAAAAACGGTTATTTCTTATCAAGTGTGTGATCTTCTATCTTTCTAGGATGACTGATTAGATACGATCCCCCCTGGAAAAAAAAACAGAAAAAAAGGAAAATACCGCATGACGCCAAACATAGCATTTTTTTTGTCATTTCTGGAGTAGAGGGGTTGCTAAATGACAATTGTACCATTGTAATATCCATGGTCGAAAACCCAAAGCAGAGGTTTACAACAGGCGCTCTTGCATACTCCCCCTCAAGCCACCTTAAGATCTGAAAACTGGAAACGACTCTGTAAAAAAACTGCCTGATGAAAAATATCAGTCACTTATTTTCATTTCCACGCAAATAATTAAATTTTTTATGTGTAAATTCACAAAGACACCGATAACAACAAACCCCTCGGACTCTCCATTCATGTGACAAAGAAGCACATATCCTTTAGCAAATTTCAGGGGAGATAAGAAGTATAACATATATTTAATGCTCT
The DNA here is from genome assembly GCA_029168905.1 of Artemia sp. Kazakhstan ARC1039. Lineage (NCBI taxonomy): Eukaryota > Metazoa > Arthropoda > Branchiopoda > Anostraca > Artemiidae > Artemia > Artemia sp. Kazakhstan ARC1039. The sequence continues at coordinate 1,164 of JAQQPU010024854.1, forward strand.
ATACAATAAATTACAATTTTTATTGCGTATATTTACAGAATTAAAAACGACCAAAAAATAAATTTAAAAAAAAGAAAGTTTTTTACGAGAGTAAAGAGCAAAGTTGAAACTCAGTATGATTAAAACTTATTGCTCAAGATGTATCTACATAATTATATCAAATAAACAGAGTAGAGACATTATTTAAAAGCACGTAGAATTCTGTAAAATAGCAGCTTACTGATAACTGAGCTTGCTCGAGGTTTTTAGAGTATTATAATTGTATGCTAAAATCTATCGATATCATAGTCGGATAGATGAGTCTTATATTTTCTGTATGCTACTTATAAAACTTTCTGCTTCTAACAGAACATATTCAATTCAATTCAAACTTCATTTCCTCCGAATACGAAGAGTAAAAAAAAAAAAAAAAAAAAAGTTTCTTTTTTGGATAATTTTTGTGTTCAATAAAATACTAGTTTTTAAAATTCGACATATACTGGAAAATAAACAAGTCAGTTTATTTGGTATTTCTGTACTATCTGTAACACACGCGAAAAGCGAAGTTCGGTTAATGCTAATGAAATAAAACAAAATAGGATGAAAATATGATAGTTTAGAAACACATTTCGGCTATATATTTGCACGTTAGGGGGGGGGTGCATAAAATATGTTAAATACATAACCTAACCGCTATAGATAAATGGATACTGGTGCATTATAACGACACTTGTAAAGAAGTCAACTTTGGTTAAAGCTAATGAAATAAAATAAAATAGGATGTATATATAATAGTTTAGAAACAAATTTGGGCTATATATTTACACATTTGGGGGAGGGGGGGGGGGTAAAGCATAGCATAAATTAAATACGTAACCTAACCTAACCTAGGTACCTTCTCCCCACCCCCCTAACCCCCAAAAACAACTGTTTAAATATCGTAAACACAATGAAAACTACGCTTTGCATTCCATTTCTCAATAACGGTCTCTTGAAAATAACCTGTCTGGCGGGTTTCGTCTCTCATTAGTATTTAAAAGTGTCGCTATTATGCACCAGTAACGATAAATGATTGCGAAGCGTTGTTTCTCAATGAGTTACAATATTTAAAAGATTGTTTTTTGGGGTTTAGGGGGGACAAAGGTACCTAGGTTAGGCTAGGTTACGTATTCAATATATGCTATGCTTTATCCCCTCCCCCCCTTAATGTGCAAATATATAGCCCAAATTTGTTTCTAAACTATTATATATTCATCCTATTTTATTTTATTTAATTAGCATTAACCAAACTTGACTTCTTCGCGGTGTCCGCATAATGCGCCAGTACCTTATTATGCAATTATTTTGAAAGTTCTGTGTACGAAACAAACAACTAGATAACTATGTTAAAAAAAAACAGTTGTGAGTTGTGAGATGTATTTTTTATAATGTGGGTTGCGAAACACTTTTAAACTTCATACAGGGTCACAAAAGTTTGGTAAGCGCTGGTATAGCATAAATAAGATACTTAGAAATATACACAGAACTCGAGGCAAATTCTCAAAATATAAAGTCAGAGAGGAAGTTTTATTCCAGGAAAATTAATTTAAGCTGCAGCTTTCAGAAAAATAATACATCTATTTGTTTAGAATAAAAACCTAGCCAGTCCAGAAATGAAGCTGCCCCTAGGTTGGAAAAGTGAATTCATAGGAACAACAACCTTAGAAACTATTTTTAAGCGTCGCCTTATTTTTGTATTTAGTTGGAAAAATCCAAAACTATCTGAAATTTAAGATTTCTAGATATTACTTCCTCAAGCGCATAAGAAATTATTGAAAATAGATAATATAGAGCGCAACATCAGGTTAAAGAAGATTCTGTTTATTTGGGTGTTAAGTTTAGTGCATTAATGGGGGTGTCTAGGCATTTAGATGATTAAATAAAAAAAACAAATTTTTTTAACTGAATGTAAGGAGCGACATTAAAACTTAAAACGAACAGAAATTATTCCGAATATGAAAGGGGCTGTCCCCTCCTCAACGCCTCGCTCTTTACGCTAATTCTTTTTTAATGTATTAAAAAATAAAGTTGTGAGACAGAGTCAAACTTTAGCGTAAAGAGAACGTTGAGGAGGGGACAGTCCCTTTCATATACGGAATAATTTCTGTTCGTTTTAATTTTTAATGTCGCTCCTTACTTTCAATTAAAAAAAAGTTGTTTTTTTTTAATTTAATTTCTTAAATTTTTTGAATTAATGCAGCTTTGGTTTTGGGACACCGTACATGAATAATTAAAACAAAATTTGCATATTAATTTTACTTTTTTGGCTAAATGGCTTTGTCAAAATTTTTTCTGACGTAACTTACGAATTAACTTACATAACGAACTTCTATATTCGTATGTTTTTATTACGTATATTAGGGAGTTCGCCCCCTAGTTAATACCTCGCTCTTTACGCTAAAGTTCGAATTCTGTTCGAATCACAAACCCCTGAATCACAAAGGGCGGTTAATTAGAATAGATAGCTCTTTTTAAAGTACCAAAAAACTTTAGAGTAAAGAGCGAGGTATTGAGAAGGGGGCGAACCCCTCATATAAGTAATAATTTCTGTTTGTTTTAAGTTTTGATGTTGCTCCTTACTTTCAGTTGAAAGAACTTGTTTTTTTTAAATTTAATTTCTGGTCGATTTTTAAATAATGCTGGGAAATCCGGCGCCCCCTTCATAGAAATTTCCCTTTCCCTAAGGAAAGATCCTCCGTGGAAAGATCCTCCCCGGTAACCCCGCTCCTCTGACCCCCCACCAGAAGAAAATCCCTCCTGAAAACGTATGTATACTTCCCATTAACCAATACTAAATGTAAACAATGGGAAAGTTCATGACTTGCAGCCCTTCCTGGGGGATTAAGTTATCCTCAGACATATTTATTAGATTTTCGACTATGCTGAACAAAACGGTTATCTTAAAATTTTGATCGGGTGACTTCGGGAAAAAATGAGCGTGAGAGGGGCCAAGTTGCCCTTCAATTTTTGAGTCACTTAAAAGGACACTACAACTTTCCGTTCGAAAGTTGAATGAGCAACTTTCAGTTGGAATGAGCCTTCTCACGATATTCTAAGACTACTGGATCGATATGATCACCTCTGGGGAATAAAAAAAACAACAAATAAACACGCATTCGTGATCTTTCTTCTGGCAAAAAATACAAAATTCCACATTTTTGCAGATAGGAGCTTGAAACTTCTATAGTAGGGTTCTCTGATACGCTGAATCTGAGGGTGCGATTGTCAATTAAGTTCTATGACTTTTAGGAGTTGTTCCCCTTTGTTTAAAATAAGAAAAAATTTCTCAGGCCCGTAACTTTTGATCGGTAAAAGACTCAAGAAAAATGAATCACATTTTCAGAACTAATACAGAAAAAAAAACTGATAACTGTCAAGTAGGTGAATTTCTAAGACTTAGAAATCAGAAGAGGGTTAACATGGAAGCCTGGCCAAGGGCGGATCCAGGACCTTTTTTTAGGGGGGGGGGCAAAATAGGTTGACCGATAAACTTGCGTTAGGAGCAAGTTTAATTAACGCAAAATTGTGTTAATTAAGTAAATTACACGGGAGAGCAAGCCCCCCCCCCTAGATCCGCCACTGAGCCTGGTAATACCTTTCGAAAGTATTTTTTTGGTCCTAGATTCATTACTGAAAGTTTCATTTTCCTAACCTAACCCCTTTCCAAGATAGCAAAAAGTAGCTAAACTAGAATTTTACCATTGTAATTTATTAGCCTAATAATATTTTTAACTAATCATAGAACAAGCTATCTAAACATCCATGTTGTACTTTCATTTCACAACTGATGACCTACGCCACGAACATTAGGGGTGGAGGTTCATAAAGTCTCCACCCTTCAGAATGTTTAGAATTCATTGCCTGTTTCATATAACCCGTTTTTGGTGACTTCTCCCCCACCCCCTGCTGAGATAGCGCCCTCTCAAATTAATTTCCCGTGTACATGCATGGCTGAAATTTGATTTTTTTTTTTTAAAGACTTATAGATCTAAATGTCACTCAAACAAAGGCACATACCTGTGAGATCGCTGAAGAACACCATTCGAACCTCGCTTTAGAACAAAAGGAAGTCGGTTCGAGACAACAATAAGAGAACTATTTCCTTCCTGTGCCGGGTTATTAAAACTTAGGGCTCGCTCCAGTTTCTCTCCAAGAGGTGCCATATTCACAGTCTGTATGTTGAATTCAAAATGAAGAATTTCAAAGGGTACTCGGGTATACTAATCAACGTTGTTGACTTATTCATTCTCAATTCTCGTAACTGATAACAATATTTGACGGAATTTAGACATATCTGACCAAAGAAAGTTATAATTCTCTTTCGTAATGGAATTGTAACATAACAATAATTAACATTGTAATTAATAAAGCTAAAATAGAGCCTGTTCCGAAAACCCTTTTAGCTATCAAACGGTAAGCACAAAAAAGTCAGTCCCTTTCTTCTCTTGCAAAAAATAGTGTCACTAACTGTAGGTGGTATATTATTTTTCTTTATGGGGGGGGGGGGGAGAGGGGTGGGGTCAACTACATTACAAGATACAGAAACTGCAACATATGCAAAAATAGATAAAACAGCAGGGGATTGCTAGGTGGAACCTTGCCAGCAGACCCCCTTCTTTATACATATTGTTATGATAAGAGTATTTGTAATACATTTGTAAAAAACAGCAAAAAATAAGTAAGTGATCGGTGGCATCCATAGATGGGTTGCCATGTTAGACTCCAGAATACGTAGAAAAAATATTGCAGCGTGAGCAATTTTACCATTAAACGGATTAAGTTAAACCAGAAGAGATCTTTTCTGTAATTTAGCACCCGTTTTCCACCGAATAACACTCTTGGGTATAGACCCAGAACAGCCCCTCCTCTGGGGCCGTCAACTGATCAAGTATTATTTAAAATTAAACAAACGTTATTCACAGGGGCTATTCTGCAGAATTATTTTTATTTGGGGGGGGGGGGCAAGAGGGCTCTATATTCGTATAGTCAGGGGGCATGGCATATATAGTAATTTTTTATTCAGATTATTGGGAGGGGCAACTGCTCCCTTGCCCCCTTCCAAACAACAACCCTGGTTATTCACATTCTAGACTGGGACAAAGACTCAAATAAATTTCGCTATCTTTACTGTGAATTGCACGAGCCCTGAGTTTTCATTTCACTAATGCAGAGAGTACTTTAGGGGGGGGGGGGCTGAACGAACCAGGTCATTCCCAAATCTTAAGATCTTTAAAATTTAATTTTAACGCAATTCATGCAATTTTGCGGTTACGATAAACACTTCTAAAAATAAAATAAAAGAATAATAAAAATACTAAAGGCACTACGCCATGGGCACCCATATGAGGGGGAGGGGGGCAGGGGGGGGGGGCTCCCCCCCCCTGGCTGAATGATGCTGCCTTATTTTTATATTTTTGTTCTGAGATTTCTATTATATAGCATTAAAAGTGCCAATTAGATGAGGTTTGCCCCCCCCTGGAATTCAGCGTATGGGCGCCCATGCACTACGCATCTAAACTTTGGGGTATGGCCTATTCTATTTTCTTTCGTGTCAGTATTTAAGGGTGCTTGGTTTTAAAATGGTTGAAATGAAGGTGATAATGTTTAGGGAAGGGGGAGTTTAAGAAGAGGAGCATCTAAGCCATCTACCATTAGTTCTTTCATTTTTAATATCCCAGCTAGGTGTGCAAAAATTGTAAATTTTAAAGGCTACTTTTATTCATAAAAAGATTAAGGCTGATTTTGTCATGCTAAATTTGCAGTGTAGTTTAATGTTTTTATTTTTGCCCCTATAGAACTCTTTGTCTATGTGACAAAGTTGCACATAACTCATGTGAAAGTTTAAGGGAAGTAGGAAGTAAAATCTATATTCAAAGCTCTATTTTAACAAAAACCCGTGTTTAGTTCTTTAGTTTCATCGCCTAAGGTGGACACGAATCTTTTGGTCACTTTATTCAGTTTATTTGGAAAAATTGTAGCCTAGTAAACGACACAGCATTCGCACGGGATTCTGGTATATGGATAGTTCTTCTGGGCTTGGTTTGTTTTGACGGGCGTTTTCGGGCTGAAAAACCTCTTCCTAGCTAATTTATCTACTATGGGCGGCCTACCCGTAGTAGCATAATATTTGTAGGCATGAATATATAATGAGTCCGAGGTAATAGGCTTGAGACTGTCTCTGCAGGATTTCGACTCTTGTTGATAGAAGAGCATCGCCAAGTGCTGAAAACCAACTTTGTGACAAAGATGGCCCAGGATTGCACAAAGCCTCAATTCATACGGGAGGTCCCATGGACTTCTTGCTGTCCGGTTCTAAGCCGGCTTAAGCGCTTCGGTGTAAACTTGACAAGATATATGATCCTGTCCTGCACTGGTATCGGGGATCATTGATTTTCCTGAGCCCATAAAAGTTTCAATGACTTAAAGAACATGAAAATTGGAACTTGGAATGTTACGACGTTAAAAAATGACTATCGTATCTACATTTTGACTGACGAATTCAGACGATTCGAACTGGACTTATTAGGAATTTCAGAAAATCATATCCCGGGGGTAGGAAGCATGAAGTTAGGTGATGTAGAGTTTTTTTACTCAGGCAGGAAGGATGGAGTACATAGACAGGGAGTACGGCTCATGATGAATAAGGAAGCTGCTAGGTCTTGTTTAGGCTGGGAAGGTATTAATAATAGAATACTAATTGCTCACTTTAGGACTAAAAAGTTCAGGGTATCAGTTATAGTTGTATATGCCCTGTGTAGAACCGACTGAGAGAGATACTAGTGACTCAGATGAATTTTGCTTACAGTTACAGCAGTAAATAGACAGGATCCCAGGTAGAAATACATATTTTTACTAGGATATTTTAGCGACCAGATCGGGCAAGAAAAATGTTATTCTCTTTTCAGTGAAAATACAAAAAATGGCATTTTCAAAGGAAACGCCCAAAAAAAGGTTTTGAAAAATCTAGCGGGTGGAAACTCTAGGGAATAGGCTTACCTCCCCTCCTCTTCCCACATACTGGTAACAAAGAAAATAGTGGGCAACTACACTACTTAACAAAGTTGCAATTTAGTTCAAAATTAAGCTTGTAAAGGCTCAATTCAAATCTCATGATCACATCAACATGCTTCTATTTAGATTTATATAGAGCATAAAAAAGACGTTTCAAGTGGTGATAACTCTTTGAGTTCAAGGCTATCTTGTTTTCATAAATTTCTAGCACGTAACAAACATGTGGAGAACAACAAAAAATATTAAAAAATATTTCCATACAGGAAGTTATGTTCTATTAATTACGAACTGTTGTTGTACTCATGGCAAGGCTCGTTCAAACCTTGGCTAGCATATATTTTTAAATAGTATTTCACTTTCTAGTACCCTACAAGCGGTAAAGAAAAAAGAAGAAAAAGAGGCTCTTCAGTGCTTACATGGAAAAAAGTGATTTTCTTTGTTGTTCACGAGAGGGACTGTATTTCTCCTGCATAGGGGTTTTGACTCTAGCGACTCCAATGACATAATTTTTATTTCCAAGGGTCATTTTTATTAAAACGTGCAAGTCCAAGAAGAAAAAATAATGAAATTTACTTTCTTATAAGATGTTGAAAATAAGAATTAAAAAATTCTTTGCAGCGTTGTGGCAGCAAAAATGCTGGAGTGATAACAGAAATCCTCACCAGTTATATTAAATATGTATATTAAATTCCATTAGGATTGATATTCTTCAAGTTTCTAAAATATGAATATATTTCATACAGAATAATATTTCTCAAGCACTTGAATTTTTTTTATCTAAAGCTACTCAAAGATGCCAAGAGTGATTGGCCTCGTGTTTTTTTTTATAATTGTATAATAAAAACAGTTTTTAACTGAAAGTAAGGAGCAACATTAAAATTAAAAAAAACAAATTATATTTTATATGAAGAGGGCTGCCACCTATTCAATCCCTCTCTCGTACAACAGTATAAATAATAGTAGATATCTATGTTATACTTTGCTGAGACGTATAGGAACCACTGAAGCGTATCAAGTTGAATGAACTTTATCTAGGTCATTCCCTAGGGCAGTCTTGAGGTTGAACGAACTTTATCTAGGTCATTCTCTATTGAGGTTATACTTTGGCGGGACGTATAGGAACCACTGAAGCATATCAAGTTGAATGAACTTTATCTAGGTCATTCCCTAGGGCACTCTTGAGGTTGAACCAACTTTATCTAGGTCATTCTCTATTGAGGTTATACTTTGCCGGGACGTATAGGAAGACCGGAAGCGTATCAAGTTGAATGAACTTTATCTAGGTCATTCCCTAGGGCACTCTTGAGGTTGAACGAACTTTATCTAGGTCATTCTCTATTGAGGTTATACTTTGCTGGGACGTATAGGAACCACTGAAGCGTATGAAGTTGAATGAACTTTATCTAGGTCATTCCCTAGGGCACTCTTGAGGTTGAACGAACTTTATTTAGGTCATTTTCTATTGAGGTTACCCTTTGCTGGGACGTATAGGAACCACTGAAGCGTATCAAGTTGAATGAACTTTATCTAGGTCATTCTCTATTGAGGTTCTATTTTGCACGGACGTATAGGAACCACTGAAGCGTATCAGCTTGAATGAACTTTATCTAGGTCATCCCCTAGGGCACTGTTGAGGTTGAACGAACTTTATCTAGGTCATTCTTTATTGAGGTTCCATTTTGCACAGACGTATAGGAACCACTGAAGCGTATCAGGTTGAATGAACTTTATCTAGGTCATCTTTGGACTTAGAAATTAATCAACTTTTTTTATGTATCTTAAAATGACATGAAATATGCTTGCGCCTGTACCAATCGTACTCTATGCTTACTCATATACACGATGCTGCTTTCCCACTGGTACTCTATGGTCGGTTATGGACACTACGCTTCTGTACCATTTGAGAACTAAAGTTACATCAATCAACTACATAGCAGATTTTAACAAGGATCAAAGTGTTGAGTTAGAAATATCTTTTTATTGTGAGTGTACTATTTGTAATGGTCACTATCATGACTTCAGTAATTCATATGAGAGTAATGCAGCAAATTTAGAAATCATGGAAAATGAATTAGAAGAGGACAATCTGCAAGAAATGAGAAAAAGAATCTTTGATGAAATGGTGAGAAAAAGAGTAGGCTCATCAGTTTCTTCAATGGAAGAGGCCGACCCATATCACAAGAAACAATCCAAACAAAGGGCATCCTCTCCATTACAAGGAAGATCAGGAGCACAAGGAAGCTCTTACAAAAGGAAGTTCGATATGACAGAAAAGAAAGATCTAAAGAAGAGACAAAGACAAGATAGATATCTCTACAGAGGGCACTATCAAGAGAGAACACGTAGCATTATTTTATGGAGCAGATCAGAATGTCTCAAGTTGTTCAATGATATTAATAATGTACAATAGTATATTTTTATACTAATATTCTGCATGTTATTATTTCATTAAAAATATATTATGCATTACCTTGTTATGTGTTCATCATTTTCAGAGTATGCTAGCATATCAAAGGTTTAGAATGTCGGTATAAACTCGGTATCAATTCTGCATCAACATCTATTGTCAGATACATGGGATAACATTGACAAAATGAAATTGTCAGAGTGAAGTTTTTTTTGAACTTTTTTTTATTATTTTTGAAACATGGTTTTTTTCAACTTTTTTTTCGGATCTTAAAATAACATGAAATATGATTGCGGCTGTACCAATCATTCTCTATGCTTGCTCATAAACACGACGCGGCTTTCCCAGTGATACTCTATGCCCGGCTATCGACACCAGCTACTTTACTGCATGTATTAAATCAGTAATTTTTCTACATTGGAAGGATTGACATCTGCATCAGATTTTTGTTTAAAAAGTGAGGATGAATTATTCGACGAAAGTATGTGCACATGATAAAATCATCATCGCGTTGAATGCTGACAAGGAGAAATATCTGAACTATGAAACAAGTCCAAGTGTTAGCACTATTGGAAATGTATGTGTACGTTGTCACGACAGCGAGGAGTTAAATTCCTTTGGAGCACCCAAGAAATTTCAATCGTGTAAATGGTGGATATGCGAGAGTAACATTACCAGAGAAGTTAGAACTCAAAGAAAATGCAAAGATAAAAACAATCGTCGATGATCGGGGACAACTCCTTGCTACTGTTGCTGATAACACATTACCTGTTGATACATCCTATCGTCATCTTTCCGGTATTAGCATTTTAAAGAAGACAAGAAGAAGACAGGCATACTCCTGCACTAATGTCATTAATCATATCTTGTCTACGTGCCAAAATTGTTATCTGTGTAAAAGTAATGTTGAAATAGACAGTGAAATCACAGGCAAAATAAAAAGGGCATTTGCAGACAATATCATAAATGAATATAAAGATGAATTGATGGAAAGTTCTTTTGTTCAAGGAGTTGATGGGGGAAACATTCCAGTGAAACCTTTTGCTTTAACTGGAGGCTATGACATTTGTGAGCGATCCATGGGGTCTAGAAGCTACAGTCAAAACTAGATTAATATTCGTCTGGAATCACCATGATATACCTCCCAACCATTACTGTCACAAGAAGAACTTACCGCTCTTGAATAAGAGGATGTTAGACAGAGAACGTTTTTATTCATATATATCAATAAGGTGTAATATACTATGTGTCATTATTGGAATAAAAAAAATTTCTTTACAACAAGTTGTGGTTTCGTTTATTTGTTAGGGGCACACTTTTTTAGACAACGGAACGCATTTTTTTCTTGACGTCATTACATTGATATTATTGAAATAAGAAATAAAATGGAATGTGTATGCTGGTCATTATTTTTTTTTTGATTAAGTAGAAGAGAATTTCTTGTTCGCTTGTTAGCAGTTTCATGAGGAGAAAAATCAATGTAAATGTTTCACGAAGAGAAAAAAACAACATGAACTTTGAAACATCAAGAGAATGTAACAGTGACGATGTAAACCACGACGAGCACATTACTGAAATAATCCAACTCTTACATTTCAACGAAAAAAATCAAAAATGAACTTTGAAACATCTTCAGAATGTAACAGTGACAAGATAAACAACGACCAAACACTACTGAAATATTCCAACTCTTATGTTTCAACGAAAAGAAAAAAAAAATCCAAAATAGACTTTGAAACATCGAGAGAATTTAACAGTGACAAGGTAAACCATGACAGAAAACTACTGAAACATTC
>JAQQPU010024856.1:0-12393 GCA_029168905.1 Artemia sp. Kazakhstan ARC1039
GTGTGTGTGTGTGTGTGTGTGTGTGTGTGTGTGAGCGGCGCATGCACTGCTTTTATTATTTTTCTCTCTACTAGATAATTCGCAAGGAAAACTATGAATATTGCATATTTACTGCTATTATAATGCTAAATAGTGCTGCTATTAAGTATGTTGCATGGTTAAGATTAAACTATGGTGTGATCTTCATTATTTTAGTAAGGACAGCAAATTAGTAAAAGCGCTGCTAAGAAAACTAAGATAGTAAAATAAATATTGCAAATTTATGAGTAATAAAATTCAATTTTTTAACTGAAAAAGTAGTTTCACTATTGTTATCGGTATAGAAATAAGTTCTTGATGTCAGTTTTTGAAAAAGACGCGATTACAAAGCTTAAAAATAGCCAAATGGCACTATGTGCACACAGATAGTGGCATTGCTACTGCTTCTGCTACGACTACTACTACTACTAAGTGTGTGTTTTTTAAGCACATGTTTTAAACGATTAGAAAATATAGTCGTTATTAATCAATTTTCGACTTTCTTAAAAGAATAGGATGTTTTATACACGTTAAAACACGGTGTTTAATACGGGAGTGATATGAAGGTAGTGAGAATTTAGATGATACACATACTAGCATTATTACCAATGACACAGAATGGGCAGATAGTTTATTGGGAAATTATTTTAGTGTTGATAATATACTTGAACAAGGCAGTGCTGTTACTTCAGAGGGTGATTTACCTGTTTACGCCCGAATACTATGGACATTTTAGATATTTTTCCAGAGAGCTAAATGAGAATCCTTCTCCCTCAGATTTAATTAATATTGTCCCGGTTCGATCATATTTAATTGAACATCAAAATGATAGGACTTGGATGGACTTACATAGCCCTAACACACTAGAGGCTATGCTAAGCTGACTGGGAGATTTTAGTACACACACCAGCCCTATTGTGGAACAAAGCGGGGGAGGGGGCTTAGTGTTTAGATAGTGCCATACAAGGGGGAGAGGGTTTAGATGGTGATGATATACAAGGGGGAGAGGGTTTAGGTAATCATGACATACATGGGGGAGGGGGTAATGATACACAATTCTCATCACTACCGGAATTTCAGCGAACAAATTCGATTCTGAATACAATAGACGTTTTCACTGCAACCTTTGCCGATTCATTTAATACACTTATGGGGGGAAATTTTATAACAAATCCCATTTATATTATTCATGAATATGCAGAGAATATTCCTGCACTTTTAGAAAACTGGATTCAGCTGGTCGGGACAGTATCAAAGCCTCAATTATTTTAAAAATATTTTTATCTAAATGAAAGTCATGGTGAAGATTTTGACCATTATGCGCACACCGAAATGTTGGTGGTGTATCCTCATTTGGAAAATTACGAGAGTGTATTTATGCAATGAGTCGACAATACTGTCACTCATCTCGAAAATTATAATGAGAATGGGAGTTACTCTGTAGTTTTATTTGTTGAAAATTTAAGTGTAAATATATGTAAATTAAAAAAGATTTTATTTTAAGAGGAGGGGCAGGACCAAGGGCAATAGTTTCAAAATATAAACCTGATTTAGAAGGATGCAAGGGCGTTTAACGAATCTTTTTCGAAACGGGCCAAAAATGTTTCATGTACGCTTTCCTTATATCAGCTTTCGAACCTCTAGTATGTGACGCTACAAAGAAAAATTCGGACTACTGGGCCGTGTATGGGAAGGAGGAATCGGATTTTTCTCAAGATTTTCTCCTGATCAGATTTCTCTTGTTTAGTGGAAAAAAATTCTGTAACACTCAGGGTGATGGATATTTTTGAACGGGCCAACGCCCATTTAAATATCGGCATTACTGTGGTGCAATACAAAACGGAATTTGAAGAGGGTATGCGTTCGCATAAAAAGGGGGATTAATATTCCCAGTAAGTGCACCATCTATTGAATCGGTGAAACACTGGGTTTGGTTGTTGTACACACCGCCTAGTGAACGCAATTCAATTGGCCATTTCAATCCCATTACGGATATTAGTAGAGTTCTGGGAGGAGATAAGGATCTAGGGGTGCGATACTACTGCCCAATGTGTTTGTCCCAATTTCGTAGCGAATTAAATTTACAAAATCACATGAAACATTATAAAAGACACGGCTATCAATCAGTTGAAACAGTTTCGGGTGACCGAGCAATTTTACGATTTAAAAATTTCCAGAATACGCTAATGCAAAGCAATAAAATAAGTTTATATTGTGAAGCCAAGCTGGTTGATGTGAACGACCCACGATTCCAGAATCGTATCAAAGAACATCAAGCCATCGCATTTTCCTATACCCACGCACAAAGAAACAGCTCTAACACTATGCAATTGTTAGAAATAGTCGAAACATTGGATGAGAATGATTGCATGATCAAAGAATTGACTAAATTAATTGTCACTGCAAATGGGGCTATTTCCCGTTTGAGAAATGCACACTATCCGATGATATTATCAGCAGAGGATAGCCTGACCATTAAAAATAAGAAGATATGTTGGGTATAAAAGGCAGAATTTGCAGAGGGGACTAAGGGGAAAGGGAATAGGGGGAAAAGACTAGGGGAGGGAAGAGGAAAGTTAGGGATTACGATCACTTTTGTCAGGAAATATCTTAAGGGTTTAGTAATTTTCGTGGTGTGGCACACCAATCATGCAATGTGAATGTAAGCCAGCAGTATCTTATACCGGTTTTCATTCGCAATTAAAATAATGTTTTGAAATTTATCTTACCGGCTTTGGCAAGTATGCAGGGGAAGCAGATGTAGGGGAAGCAGATAGTCTATGGGTAAATAACTCATTTACCTACAATATTATCCCCAAACCTGCTGAGAATCTATTGCTTTTAGAGTTGAAATGGCAGGCAGTTGATAATGGGCATACATTCTGGAATAAAAGCCGTTTTTTAGATTCTTATAGTTTTTTCCCCAAGGCTCTGAGTCAACTAATTCAGGTGCAGAAAAGTGACAATTTTGATAGGTCCCCTCTGCTTAAACAGCGCTTTCCAGACAGTGAAATGTATGACTTACTGACTTGTAAAGGCATGTATACATATGACTATTACTGCTCTGGAGCAAGGTTAAGTGAGGAGAAATTCCCTCCCATTGATGCATTCTATAATTCACTTACCGATGGTGAATGCACTGACGAGGACTATGAATTACTTAGATGGTATGGGCTAAGGGTGGTCGTAAAAATGTTTGGGATTAATGTAGAATGTACTTGGCCAGTGATTTACTGACTATTTAGACATTGTCTGCAAAAACACAGATCAAATTTATTTAGAAGTCGGGCTAGACATCGGCTTTTATTTTTCAACACCACATCTCGTTATGGACTTAATTCTAAAAATCAGTAGGGACGAAATAGGTTTGAACACCGATGTGGATCAACACCTATTTGTAGAAAGATCTATGAGGGGGGATATGTTTTTCATGGGGATCGCGTCCTAACAGCGGATCCAACTGGGCAGAACTCTGCTGATGGTGTAAAGTCCAATGCTATTTTTCTTGACATGAACTCATTGTACCCCTCGGCGATGTCTCACTGTAGTTTAACATGTGACAATTACAAATGGCTTGAAAATCCTCGTGACATACCCGACATTCACTACTACTACTACTACTACTACTACTACTAACAACTCACCGCAGTGCCAAGCCGCCTGAGGCCAACACAACTACGCACGCTCCTCCTCCACCCAAATCTATTCAAAACCTCCCTTTTTACACCCGCCCACGAAGTTCCCATTTCCTTTAAACCTTTCTTTATGACGTCCTCCCACCCCAGACGGGGACGTCCTGCTTTCCGTTTAGCCCTATATGGTTGGCCGAAAAGAACAATCTTCGGCAATCTGTCATCCTTCATCTGCACAACGTGCCCTAGCCACCTCAACCTTTCTTTCATTATAGCCCTAGAGATCGGTATTGAACCACATTTTTCGTATAGCCTATTGTTTGAAATACGGTCGGTCAGCCGGGTACCCAGAACAAACCTTAATCAATTTCTATGGAAAACATCTAGCAAATCTTCATCCGCTTTTCGGAGCGTCCATGCTTCAGAGCCATATTTGACCACTGTCATCATTTTGAAATTGACAGAAACATACCATTGGAACTTCACGACACTGTAAAAGATTTTGTTTTTCCGTGCGTGAATAGACCTGTGACCAAGGAGTCTTTGAGCCCATAGAATCGGTCTTTGGTCGATGATATGGGCATGTATTGGACTCCCTCCAAGCTGAAACTAATTGTAGATTTAGACCCTAAACAGAATTTTGTTGTTCACCACGTCCTATTGCAATGGATGGCGAGCAATGGTTTCAGGATCACAAAAATACACAGGGCCCTGCAATTCGATCAGAAACCCTACTTGAAAACGTTTATTGACACCTTTGTCAGTAAACGCTCACAGGCAAAAATTAAAGTCGAAAAAGAAATATATAAACTTATTTTAAATTCAGCTTTTGGAAAAATGTGTGAAAGAGTACGAAACAGATCACGTTGTGACGTCGTAACATGCCCTAAAGAATGTGCACGAATTATCGCCGACCCCAATTTTACAAAATTCACGAGCATACACCCGAATATGGTTCTGCTACACAGAAAAAAGAGAAATATTTTTCTGAATAAGAATATTGCTTGGGGAGTACTTGAAATTTCCAAGAAACATGTGGTCGTTCTTTCACAGTGTTTGCAAGGTACAATGGAAAAGGGAGGGGTTCAAGTTTACTATGGGGACACAGATTCTCTGTTGTTAAAAGTTAAAACTGGGGATTTATTGAAATGATTTGGAAAATGGGGTGCACATTGGCCAGCGTATGGATTTCACAAATTGGAATGGGAGCATCTACCCCGAGTTGGTCAAACGCCAGGCCCCCAATCAACTATTAATGTTAAAGTCGGAGACGGGGAGTGATTTAATATCCAATGGGATGTTCCCCAGTCCCAAAGTTTACTGTGTGGAAACGCACGCCTAAGATGTAAAACAGGCGTGCAAAGGGGTGCCTACACACTTTGTAAAAAATAATTTCGACATGAGTGTCTACAGAAACTTTGTAGACAGTTGTCTAGTGCCAAGGCAAAAGTACTGGCAATTCGCTTTCTAAAATAGAGGAACTATACTGTTAGAGAAGAGGAAAATGCCATGTCTTGCATAACCGACAAGGTCTACGTGCTCGAGAATGGTCTAAGAGTACTCCCCCACGGCCACTATCGAATTTAAAATCAAGTTGAATGTGTGGATTATCAAAACTATCTCGGTCTGGATAAATTAACTTAAATTAAAAAAAATAGTAGGCCTACTTGATGGGTGGGGGCAACAACAATTTCTCAATTATAATCTTCATCGTCATCATTTTGCTGCTGCTGCTATTGTATACAGAGTTTGTTTTTCCACTGCCCTTTCCATCCCACGGCCACCGGCCTCCTGCCCGGGGGGGGGGGGTAGGGGTTCCNTCCCACGGCCACCGGCCTCCTGCCCGGGGGGGGGGGGTAGGGGTTCCCCCCGCGGCCGGCCCTCCCCCCCCCCGGGGGGGGCCCCCCGGGGGGGGGGGGATTCTCATCTTTTAATTGTTATAAATAGTGTTTTCTCATATTTTAGTCTAGAAATATGTTAAACTGTGCTGCTGCTATTGCTGTTCTTGCTGTATTTTAAGTTATTTTTTTGTCAATAAATGAAAAATATGGTTATGTTGTTGTTGCTATTGTTGTACAAAAAGTTTTGTTAATAAATGAAAAATATCTCCATTGTTCTTGCTGTATTTTAAGTTGTTTTTTGTCAATAAATAAAAAATATTGTTCTATTATTATTGCTATTGTCGTTGTACAAAAAGTGTTGTTGTTAATAAAAGAAAAAAAATATGTTTTTTTTACTTGTTGAATAACGTACTAGGTAGATCTAAGGGTAAATTATTATTATTATTTATTCATTAGACAATTATGATTTACAGGTAGTTGTAGTCCCACTGTTGTAAACAGCAGCAGCAGTATGTATCAATTTAAAACACCATTCAGGTCGTTTCTCTGTGGTCCGTCAATGTCGGGGAAAACGACACTTTTAGCTAAAATAATTAAAAAATTGTAATAAAATATTTTTGGAAAAACCAAAGAAAATTTACTATTGCTATTGTATTTGGCAGGAGTCCTATGATCAAATAAAAGCTATTGCTACTGCCACGTCCATGCCAATATAATTCATATGGGGACTTTACGTTTTCAATAGTATTGAGTCAAACTCATTACTAATTATTGATGATTTAGCTGAATCAATTGAGCAGTTCTCACAAGAAATGCTACAACTGTTTACTGTTCGCTCTCATCATGAGCACATTTCCATAACCCTAGTTCTGCACAATCTGTCTCATCAGAGCAAGCGTATGAGAACCCTTGCTTTGAACTGCACCGTCCATGTTATCTACCGAGTTGTTCGTGATTCAAGTTCTCTAATAACTCTCAATAAGCAAATATATCCAGGTACTCCCAAATTTCTACTTTAAACTTACAGTCAGGCGACAAATAAGCCCTATGGGTACATTTTGCTAGATCTTAATCAGAATACACCCGAGGATCTACGTGTAGTCACAGATATTTTCAACACAGAAATTACTGTATATCTTACGGTGAACAGTGAAAAGGCTATTAGTCACCATCATGACATTAAAGAAACTACATGAAAATAGAGATTTATTTTCTCTTCTAGGCACTTCAAAACCCCCACTCAGGAAGGCCAAATTCAAACATGGTGTTGACAAAGAATTTATTAATCTAAAATCTGAACTTTGTTTAAATTTAACTGAGCGCAATGTACAATTTCCAGAAGGTGTTAGATTACACACAAGGCAACATAGTTCCACTGTACTTGCCTTGGCTTGTAAAAACAAAGAAAAGAAAATAAAAGAAAACGTCTCCTTCAAGCGGGCGGTAGCTTTTTTACACTTTTACTACCAATTAACGCAGGATTTGTAAACAATTTTCTCTAGACGGCTAGACCCTATAAATTGACTCCAATTGAACTGGTCCTCTCACCAGTTGAACACTTTGAAGACAATCTAAGCGAATTCATTAGTGATGATAATATTGCCGATGATAGAAAGCTAGTTTTGCTTCAAGATGCACTGCGTCGTGTGGAAAAACATAGACCTTATCGTGAGAGACCCGCCGCCGTTGCTGTCACTGATAACCCCCCCCCAAACAGGAAACATCTCCTCAAGATTCTGCAGCAGCACAATCAAAGGAGAAGAAATTGAATTCCATAGTGACAACAATTGGAAACCTATTGCCAGTGACCTATCGAGAACATAGTAAAAGAGTATTAAAATATCTCATGTTGGAAAGGGGTGTTGGTGGTGATGATTATCATCAAGTTCAAGTCGATAGTACTGGGAAAACGAATTATAATTCAGGGAAAAATTTATAATCTGCTTTATTTAATTTGCGATATGGTTACAAATCGTAAAGGACTTTTGTCATTTGACAAAAATCTATACACCTTTCTAAATGCATGAAGCTTCCCCAAAAGTCTTATCGGCAATAAGCAAATTCTAAATAAATTAAGTGAATATAGTAGAGGTGTCAGCCCTCTAACAACGCTAGCAACGACAACATTTAAAAAAGAAGGAGAAGAAGAAGATTTTAAATCAATCTTGGAAAATACTATCACTCCTAGTAGCAGCAGCAGCAGCAGCAGCAATGATTTGATAACATCAACGATGATGACGGATAGACAAAAGCGAAGACGTATTGATATCAGCTCATCGTCACAAGCACCACCCTCCAGTGTGCAAAAGGGGAGTGGACATTACACTACATGTTTACGTTCAAAATGGATGAAGTTTTAAAACATGTCTCTGAAAATATTTGTGAAGTGGGAAGTCTAAGTTCCGCCACAAGGCTTTCTAAAGTTGTCTCTGACATAGGTGGCAGCACATTAAAAAATGCAAAAGAGTATCTAGAAAATAAACCGAGTTAAACTTTGCAACGGAATCACAGGCTTCTTGGCAAACAATATCGACAAACTAAAGACTTTTCCCCTCTGCATATAATGCAAACTGATCTTTTAACTCTGGATGAGATTCAACAGCGTCACAATAGACCCTACAAATATATTCTAGTGGCAATCAGTGTCTTTAGTGGCTATGCATATGCCATTCTATTGCGATCAAAGGGAGTTGTCGAAGTTGCTCAGGCTTTAGAAAGTATTCCTCGAACAGGATTGCTATAGAAAAATTCAATCGGATCGCGGTAGCGAATTTGTTAATCCTCATGTGCTAAAGGTTCTATATCCAAATTCGATTAATTCAGAGAGTTGTGGGAGAGGAATAACTCTTTGACGTTACATAACCTCTTTCGAAGGGGGAGCCTCTACATAGAATCTATGGCAAAGTTTTCAAAATTATATCCACGATATTATTCTGCTTTGTTTCAATTAATATATCAATGAATTATGTAAAAGTATTTGAGTCACGTCGTAAAAGCTTCATACAATAGTCCAGTATGGGAGAATCATTCCCCATTATATAGTTAAGTGTTCTTTGAGAAAATATCTTCCGTTGAAGGGATAACTCGAGAAAATCGTCATTCAGAATCAAATGTTTTTCCATAATTACAAGATTCGACTTGCAAGATTCGACCTAATTCTCTCTTTCTCAAATTTATTCATTTTTCAATCCTAACATTCTCACTGCTGACTATAGACTAACCACGATTCATTCTACTTCAAGAATATTCGATAATCTAAAAAATTCTAACATAAAGAAAGGGGGACATTTTCGATATCGTCACAATTTTATTGTGCGTGATCATACAACAATAATACATATTACACATATACAATTACCGATATAACTTATTGTCCTCTATATGCTTCACTATTGCATTTAAAGCACTTTAAAGTCTATTCACATGTGCTATATCAACTTTTGCAGCGAAGCATTATTGGTCCTCCATTTTAAATTTACTCAATAATAACACATATCTTGCATATACTTCATCCCATTCAAGACAAAGCCGTGAGCCTCTCGTGATTTCTACCGCAATGTTTGGTGCTCTTGTATCATTGCTGGTGCTACAAACTCCACTATCAACTTCTAATAGTGTAAACATTCCACTCATTATTGAAAATATATCTAAACGAATAAATAAATGAGTAAAGTCAGACTGTTCTCACTCCTTGAATTCCATTCTCACACTAATCACAACTATACCAAAAATCCTTCCTTATATCTGTTGCGTCACTTCCCGTTAGTATTTCTAAGCCCCTGATGGGTCTAGAAAGAGGATTTGGTCTTGCACGTACAGGGATTGTAGGTCTCTGATTGGCTGTAATCTTGTACGTACAGCGCTGGCACTCCTTCTACGACTGTTAAACAAAATGGCTATCGAAAAATGTTGATTGGTTGTTTCTGGGGAAATGGTGGGCGTGAGAGGATTGTTAGTCACACTCCAATTAAAACTATTAAAAACTATTAAACTATTACTATTCATTTTCGACTTTCAACTATTAAAAAAGGCACTAGCCCTCTCAATTTCCAATCAAATGAGCCCTTTTGAAGTTTCTACGACAACACTTTTAATAAAAACCTTATATGCCCCCAGGGCATAACTTACAACCCTTGCCCTGATGGCTGGAGGAGGGGGGGTGTCATCCTCAAAGACCTAATTTCCAGAACTTTCTGAAGCGTTGAACAAAATAGCTATCTGAAAATTTTAATTGGATGTGTTTGGGGGAATGGTGGGCGTGAGAGGGGGGTTAGTTACCCTCCAATCACTTTCAACTATTGAAAGGGCACTATCCATCTCAATTTCCAATGGAATGAGTCCCTTTTGAAGTTTTTACGACAGCTCTATCTATAAAAACCTTATATACCCCCAGGGCATAACTTAAAACCTTTGCCCTGGGGGCTCTGGCGGGGTTGTCATCCTTAAATCCATAATTTTCAGAACTTTCAACTACGTTGAACAGAATGGCTATCTCTAAACTTTGATTGAATGTGTTTGGGGAAATGGTGGGCGTGAGAGGGGGGTTAATTACTCTCCACTCACTTTCGACTATTTTAAAGGGCAATTTCAATTTCCAATCAAATGAACCCCTTTTGAAATTTCTACGACAACTTTCTATATAAATCTTATATGCCCCCAGGGCATAACTTACAACCCTTGCACTGAGGGCTCTGATGGGGTAAAAAACCTAATTTCCAAAACTTTCGACTACGTTGAACAAAATAGATATCTCAAAATTTTGTTTGGATGTGTTTGGGGAAATGGTGGGCGTGAGAGGGAGGTTAGTTGCCCTTCAATCACTTTTGACTATTAAAGGGGCACTAGCCCTTTCAATTTCCAATCGAATGAGCCCCTTCGGAAGTTTCTACAGCATCGCTTTCTACAAAAAACCTTATATACCCCCAGGGCATAACTTACAACACTTGTCCTGAGGGCTGAGGGGGTGGAGGGGTTGTCATCCTTAAAGACCTAATTTCCAAAACTTTCAACTGCGTTGAAAAAAATGGCTATCTAAAAATTTTGATTGGATGTGTTTGGGAAAAAGGTGGTTGTGAGAGGGGGGCTAGTTGCCCTCAAATTACTTTTGAGACTATTAAAAAGGGCACTAGCCCTTTACATTTCCAATCGAATGAGCCCTTTTTCAAGTTTCTATTACAAAGATTCAATAAAAACTTATATGCCCCCAGGGAATAACTAATAACCCTTGCCCTGAAGACTGTGGGGGAGTGTTCTAATCCAAGATATAATTTCCTGAACTTTAAACTGCGTGGAACAAAATGGATATCTCAAACTTTTGATCGGATGTTTTTTGGGAAATGGCAGGCTTGTTAGGGGTGTTAGTTGCCTTCCAATCACTTTCGACTATTAAAAAGGGCACTAGCCATTTCAATTTAGAATCGAATGAGCCATTTTTGAAGTTTCTACGACAACACGTTCTATAAAAACCTTATATGCCCAGAGGGAATAACTTACAACCCTTGCTCTGAGGGCTGTAGAGGGGTAGTCATCCTCAAAGACATAATTTTCATAACTTTCAACTACGTTGAACAAAATGGCTATCTTAAAATTTTTATTTGATATGTTTTGGACGTGACAGGTGGACGTGACAGGGGGGTTAGTTGCTCTCCATTCACTTTCGACTATTACAAAGGGCACTAGCCCTTTGAATTTCCAATCAATTGAGCCCTTTTTGAAGTTTCTACGACAACAGTTTCTATAAAAACCTCATATGCCCCCAGGGAATAACTTACAACCCTTGCCCTGAGGGCTCTGAGGGGGTTGTCATCCTAAAAAACGTTTGTTCCAGAACTTTGAACTACGTTGAACAAAATTAATATCCTAAGACTTTGATTGGATGTGTTTGGGGAAATGGTTGGCATGAGAGGGGGGTAATTTTCCCTCCAATTACTTTCAATTATTAAAAAGGGCACTAATCCTTTCAATTTTTAATCGAATGAACCCTTTTTGTAGTTTTACGACAGCGCTTTATATGAAAATCGCAAACACCCCCAGGGCATGATTTACAACCCTGACCCTGAGGGCTATGGGGGTTGTCATCCTCAAAGACATATTTTCCAGAACTTCCAACTACGTTGAAAAAAATGGCTGTCTCGAAATTTCAATTGTATGTGTTTGGGAAAATAGTGGGCGTGAGAGGGGGGCTGGTTGCCTTCCAATTACTTTCGACTATTGAAAAGACCACTAGCCATTTTAATTACCAATGTAATGAGGCCTTTTTAAAGTTTCTACGACAACGCTTTCTGTAAAAACCTTTTATGCCCCAGGGCATAACTTACTACCCTTGCCATGAGGGCTGTGGGGGGGGTGTCATCTTTAAAGACCTAATTTCCAAAACTTTCAACTACGTTTAACAAAATGGATATCTCAAAATTTGGATTGTAGGGGCTTGGGAAAAAAATGGGCGTGAAAGGGGGGGGGGTTAGTTGCTCTCCAATTAATTTTGACTATCAAAAAGGCCACTAGCCATTTCAATTTCCAATGTAATGAGCCCTTTTCAAAAATTTCTTTGACAAAGCTTTCAATAAAAACTTTATATTCCTCCAGGGTATAACTTATAACCCTTGCCCTGAAGGCTCTGAAGGGGTTAAAATCAAAGACCTAATTTCCAGAACTTTCAACTACGTTGAACAAAATGGCTATCTCAAAATTTTGATCGGATGTGATTGGATAATTGGTGGGCGTGGAAGGGGTCTTGGTTGCCTTCCAAACACTTTCGACTATAAAAAGGACACTGGCCATTTCAATTTTCAATCGAATGAGCCCCTTTGAAAGTTTCTACGACAGCACTTTCTATGAAAACCTTATTTGCCCTCAGGCTATAGCTTATAACCCTTGCCTTGAGCGCTGTGGAGGGGGGGGGG
>JAQQPU010024857.1:0-12393 GCA_029168905.1 Artemia sp. Kazakhstan ARC1039
TGTTCCTAGAGAGTTTCGATCCGGGAGTCAGTTGCGAATAATAAAAGGTGAGCTTGCCTCAAAGGTTGACACGCTGATGTTAGCCAACGTGACTTTACTCAAACAAGAATAGGTAGATTTATTGTTATGGAAACTATTAAAGAACTAGAAGGGTTTTATTAGCTTTTGGCCCTTGATAGCCTTAATAAAGTAGACGTTTAAGAAGAAGGAAATTAAAAGGAGAAGAGCAAATTTTGATTTAGAGCTTGTAAGCATAGCAAGGTTTTATCCAAAAATAAATCCTTTTGTTTTTGATTGTGTCAATGACTTTTTTTTTATTTTACGCAGGCTGACCATTGATCTGCGTAGCACAGGTAGCGATCTCCTGAAATTTTGTCTTCGGCCTGGAGTTCAATGCGCGGTTGGGGGCTAATCATCCAATACTTCCTGTGTTTTCCTCTAGATTTCTCCAGGTACCCATTTACAGCTGGGTCGACTCTGACTGAGCTTACAGAGTCACACCATTCACCCCGTTCCAAACCAATAACCAGCGACACCACAACCCCTGTACTCCTGTACAGGTCCTGAATCGTTCAGATCATTTTTTACGATACAAAACCACTCGGAGGGCCCTGTCCTGGGTATATTTGTAAGTAATGGGTTCAATTTGACTACATATCGGTTTGGCTCCTTGGCTAATGATCAGAAAACACAGTATGTTACATGGTGATGATAATGATGATTATAATTGTAATCTTAATGACGGTATTCGGTATTATTAGCATGGTAATGGTAATGATGACACTGGTGATACTCAATTGAATGTTCTCACAGACTAGACAGTTTTTTTTAACACGTTTTTGAATTTTTGGTTACTACGGGCCGTGGTTCATTCTTTGCCAGTTTGCAACTGCGCTCCAACCATGTTAAGGATGAAGATAAGGATGTTGGCAGTAGAGAAGAACATGATAATAAAAATAAAGAGATATTGATCTTGAAATTGATAATGACAACGGTGCATATGCCTTTGGCAATGATGATAAACATTTTGGTTGTCGCTAAACAAACAGTAACTTACTTATGATTGTAGTAGCTGTAGCGACATCGATGGTGAGGATGACGGTAATGATGATGACGATGATAAAGAGGATGAGGATGGAAATGGAGATGAAAGTGGTAGTGGTGATGATTGCAACAATAGTCAGAAGAATCATGACGACAATTATGATGAAGATGATCGGGGAAGTGATAATTATCATTATGGTCAAAATAATCAAGATGCTAAAAATAACAATAAGATGCTGAAAAGAGCTTATACTTTACACAGATATATTACATTCCTTGGTACTTATGCATTATATGTTACACACGAAAGAAGTCAAGTTTGGTTAATGCTGATGAAACAAAACAAAATAAAATGAAAATATAATAATTTAGAAACAAATTTGGGCTATATATTTGCATATTAGGGGGGGGGTAGGGCGTAAATCATAGCATATATTAAATACGTAACCTAACCTAACCTAGGTACCTTTTTCCCCCTAATCCCCCCCCAAAAAAAAAGTTTAAGCATTGTAAACGGAATGACAAACCACGCTTTGCGATCCATTTATTTATTGCAAATACCCATTTGACTGATTTCCTGAAGCATTCCCCTATACAGTATATAGCGGTGTGTAAGATATAATGCATAAGCACCCATTTTTTTGTAGGATCAATATAACTACGACATAAAAATTAATTCAATTGGAAACTCAATAAGTCTTAGCGAATAAATGGCTTTAGTGTGAAAGCTGCCTGTGATAAAAGTTGTCAAACAGTTGTGGCAACGAACTGTAAGTAAGGAGCGATGCGGCTCCATAGTAACCGAAACTCTAAAAAGCGAAGTCTTGATAACAATAGGTACATCAAAACAATCAAATTTTGATGCTTATTCAGAATGTGTAAGATTCATCAAATTTAATGGTGTCCATCAAAAGTAATATATATATCGAGCCTGAGAAACATTTGCCCAATTTATGAAAAAGGAAGAAACACCCCAAAAACATCAAGTGATCTTAATGAAAATCTTAATGATTCAGCATACCAGAGAACCCTACTGTAGAGTTTCAAGCTCCTATGTGCAAAAATGTGGAATTTCGCTTTTTTTGCGAGTCGAAAGATCATGGATGAGTGTTTTATTGTTTTTTGTTTTTGTCTGTTTGTTTTTTTTCCCAGGGATGATCATATCGAACCAGTGATCATATAAGTTCAGTAGAGGGCTCATTTGATCGAAAATCAAAATTTCTAGTGCCTTTTTAAGTGACTAAAAATATTGGAGGAAAGCTATCCTCCCACGGTCATTTTTCGCCGGGATGTTTTTCTGGTGGGGCGGGGGTCAGGGGGTTACGTGGGAGTATATTTCCATGGAGGAATTTTTCATGGGGAAACAAAATTTTCCATGGAGGGGGAGCCGGCTTTCCCAGAATTATTGAAAACGATCAGAAATTATGCAAGAAAAATAAGTTTTTTTTAACTGAAAGTAAGGAGCAACGTAACGAAACGAACGGAAATGATTACGTATACAAGGGGGGTTGCCCCCTCGTCAATGCCTCGCTCTTTACGCTATTATTTAGTACATTTAAAAGAGCTATTTATTCTAATTAAACAACCTTTTTAATACAGGAGTCATTGGGACAATTGGGACATTAAAGTTGCGTTCCACTGTCTTATATAAAAATTTCCCTGTTGTTCTACTTATTTGTTTCTTCAGAGTGATGAGGAATGTTTATGAATGATGCATTCCAACGCGAACGTTTCTTCAGAGTCCATGGGGGAATCCCGCGCTTTTAATTAAGGAGGACACATACTTCGGGTGTTACATAATACTTCTGAGACTTTATTTTTCTCCAGGACATTTCTCAAAGGATCATTATATTCTAATGTTTTTTCTGTTCATTAGGACTCGAAACACCAATTTCCATCCAATACAACTGCGCCTTAATCAAATCGTTTATTAAGCCCTTTCCAATATTCCGTTCTCGCTAATGCATTCTAGAAATAGCCTTCTACATGTGAGTAGAATTCACCTTTTTCGTGCATACCTAGAATGATGATAGTGTGTTTTTTACGGGTATAATAATTGACACACAGAGGTGAAAAATCGATTCCTAGAAATGAGTCATCACCTGGTCATTTAGTAATAAAAGCTAGAGGGGACTACAGGATGCTTAAATTGTGTAAACGATTAGGTATTGAAGATTCGTCCTAAACAATAAATCTAAAAACACAGACCTTTTAAAATAAAATTTCTATTAATTAAAACAAATTTACAACATTAATAAAACGCAGAAAAAGCAGTTAAAAAAATGACAAACTAAAAAAAACGTGAAAAAAGCTTAAAAAGAATAGAATATAAGCAAACAGAACTATGTATTAAAAAATACATACTAGCAATCATTCCCAGAGGGATAGGGTGGGTATTTGAGGCAAATTTCGGCCATATTGAGGTATTTCTGAGAGCTATTAACGAAAATACCACTTTTTTTGGAGCTAAGCCTATGAATATTCACCCACCATGACAATATGTGCATTTGAATAATATTTTCTCATCACCCTAAGACATTTTCAGACATTTCTTATTAATAATTACACATTTAATCTGGTGATTAAAGTTTTTGGAAGCCAAGCTTCTCGTGATACTCCTCAAAATACCCCCACAACACCATGGTATTACAAACCTGCCACCTGCCATCCACGAGACACTACCTTATTACCCATAGGACATTTTTAACCTTTTCCTACCAAAAATAAGCTTATGAATCTAAATTAAACACTATTTTTTATAATTTCAACA
Organism: Artemia sp. Kazakhstan ARC1039; assembly: GCA_029168905.1. Taxonomy (NCBI): domain Eukaryota; kingdom Metazoa; phylum Arthropoda; class Branchiopoda; order Anostraca; family Artemiidae; genus Artemia; species Artemia sp. Kazakhstan ARC1039. The sequence goes on from JAQQPU010024857.1 coordinate 3,815, forward strand.
GTGGTACTCGGCATTTCATTGCTAGAACGTGATACTCCAAGTAATTCATGCCACAGTGTTACACTATTGCTGATTTGTGGCACCCTTTGAAATCAAATCATCACCTCCAAAATATTTTGAGACATTTCCTGTTAAAAATTATGCTTCAACCCATTGATTCAAGTATTTTTTTTTCTCACGAGCCAAGCCTTTCATGATGCACCACAAAACCTATCAAACCACCATGATATTACAAGCCTGCCCCCTGCCATCCACGTGGCACCCCCCCCCCCCCCTCATCACCCCTAGGATATTTTCCACCTTTTCTCTCCGAAAATAATCTTAAGAATCTAAATTATACACTTTTTTATTATTTGAACAGCAGGCCTCGGCATTTCATTGCTAGAACGTGATACTTTAAACAATTCACACCACAATGTCGGAGGAAACTCAGAACTGGAGGTTAACGTTTTTTTTCTCTTCTTTTGGAAAAAATTCATAATCGAAATATAACGTTTCCTAATCTTCTACGGAAAAAATCCAGAATCGAACCGTAACTTTTTTCTCTTCTCTGAAAAGATTCAGAACCGAAGTGTAACTTTTTATATTCTTTGGTGAATCTCAGAACCGGAGTATATCTTTGAAAACAAAAATTAGAATCGAAGTGTAACTTTTTTCTCTTCTATAGAAAAATTCAGAAGAAAATTCCAAATCGAAGTATAACTTTTCCTCATCTTCTACCGAAAAAATCAGAACAGCACTTACCATTTTTCTTCTCTTCCTTGAGAAAATTCCAAACTGAAGAGGACTTCTTTCTCTTTGAGAAAATTCAGGACCGATCTGGAACTTTTTTCAATTCATTGGAAAAAATTCGGAGTCGAATGTAAATTTTACCCTCCTTGAAAAAATTCAGAATTAAAGTGGAACGTTTTCTCTTCTCTGGAAAAGATTAAGAAGCGAAGTGTAACTTTTTCTCTTCTATGGAAAAATCCAGAACAGAACTTGAACTTTATCTCTTGCTTGAGAAAATTCAGAAATCAAGTGAAACTTCTTATCTTCTTTGACGAATCTCAGAACCGGAGTATATATTTTAAAAAAAATTTAGAATCAAACTTTAACTTTTTTCTCTTTTATAAAAAATTCAGAATATAACTTGAACTTTTCTCCATTTCTTTGAGAAAGCTCAAAATTAAAACGGAACTTTCTCTCATCTTTGAAAAAAAAATCAGAATCGAAGTATAACTTTTCCTTATCCTATAAGGAAAAATTTAGAACAGAACTTGATTTTTTTTTCTCTTCATTGAGAAAATTCAAAAATCATCTGGAACCTTTTTTCAATTCATTGGAAAAATTCGGAATCGAAGTGTATCTTTTTCTCCTCTTTGAGAAAATTCAGAATTAAAGTGGAACTTTTTTTTTCTATGGAAAAATTCATAACAGAACTTGAACCTTTTTTCTCTCTTCTTTAAAAAAATTCAGAATCGAAGTATAACTTTACTTTATCTTCTGAGGAAAAATCCAGAAGAGAAGTTGAACTCTTCGTCTTCCTTGAGAAAATTCAGAACTGAAGCGGAACTTTTTATCTTCTTTGGTGGATCTCAGAACCGGAGTATATCTTTGAAAAAATTCAGAATTAAAGTGTAACTTTTTCTCTACTATGTAAAATTTAGAAGAGAACTTGAACTTTTCTTCACTTTTTTGAGAAAACTTCACTAAAATGGAACTTTCTTTGTTCATCGGAAAAAATCAGAATCGAAATATAACTTTTCCTTATCTTTCACGAGAAAATTCAGAACAGAACTTGGAGAAAATTCAGAACTGAAGTGAGCTTCTTTCTCTTCTTTGAGAAAATTCAAAATTGATCTGGAACTTTTTTATTCATAGGAAAAAATTCGCAATCGAACTGTAGCTTTTTCTCCTCCTGGAGAAAATTCAGAATTAAAGTGAAATTTTTTCTCTTCTCTGGAAAAATCCATAATCGAAGCATAATTTTTTTTTGTCTCCTCTATGGAAAAATCCAGAACAGAACTTGAACTTTTTCCCTTCTTTGAGAAAATTCAGAATCAAACTTTATTTCTTCCTCATCTTTGAGAAAAAGCAGAACTTAAGTGGAACCCTTTTCTTCTTTGGGGGGAAACTCAGAACTGAAGTGTTACTTTTTTGTCTTCTTCGGATGAAATGCAGAATTGATAATTAAAATTATTTCTCTTTTTTCGAAAACAATCAGAATCAAATATCAACAAAAAAGTAACACTTCAGTTCTGAGTTTCCACCCAAAGAAGAAAAGGTTCTACTTAAGTTCTGCGTTTTCTTATGTTCTGGATTATAAACCTCGGAATCAAAACAAATCGCGCGAGATTACTCCATCGTGACATTTAAATATTGGACCATCTAACTTACCCCCTCTTCCGGTACCTGCAGCCAACATTCAACTACTCCTTGGAATCAAAGCCAGAGATACTTGACAATGAAACTGTTGCCATACATTTCGCTGCAGGTATAGATACCAGTATAAGTGAACAGGTTAAGCTACATTAAGATAGCTACTGTTAAGTTAGGTTCATGTAGGTTAGGTTAGCATGAGTGACCAAGATCATAAGTGCACAGGTTAAGTTCCATTAAGTTAACTACTTTTAACTTAGGTTTATCTAGGTTAGGCTAGCATGAGCGACCATGCTAAAGTAACCTAACTAAACCTAACTGAAGAGTTCTTAACTTAATGTAACCTAACCTGTCCAATCACACTGGTATCTATAACTATAGTGGAATGTAGAGCAGCTCGTCATATGTCTCTGGCTTTGAAACAAAGAATTCAAGGACGAGTTAAATGTTGGCTGCAGGTACCGGGGGGGGGTAGGTTAGATGGTCCAATATTTACATGTCATGATGGTATAATCTCGGGCAATTTGTTTTGGTTCCGAGGGGGCTTAATAATCCGGAAGAAACAGGTATTGAAGGTCAATGAAACTTGGCTTGATGTTAAACTTCCATTCTGAATTTTTCCGAAGAAGAGAATAAAAGTTACACTTCAGTTTTGAATTTTTCCAAAAAAGAAAAAAATTCCATTTAGGTTTGGAATTTCTCAAAGAATAGACGTAAAGTTCGAGATCTCTTCTGAATTTGCTCAAGGAAGAGAAAATAAAGTTAGACTTCAATTCCGAATTTTTTTAAAGACTAGAAAGTTCAAGCATAGTTCCAGTTTAGTTCAGTATTTTCTCAAAGAAGAGAAAGAAGTTTCACTTCAGTTCAAAATTTTATCAAATAAGAGAAAAATGTTCAAGCTCTGTTCTGAATTTTACCAAAGAAGACAGAAAAAGTCATACTTCTATTCTAAATTTTTCCAAAGAATAGAGAAAGCTCTATTTTAATTCTGAATTTTCTCAAGGAACAGAGAAAGTTACACTTCAACACTGAATTTTTTCCAAAGAATTGAAAAAAAGTTCCAGATCAAGTTAAGTTCTCTTTTGAATTTTTCCATAGAAGAGAAAAAAGTTACATCGTCGATTCTGAATTTTTTTTCAAAGATATGCTCCGGTTCTTATATTCACCAAAGAGGATAAAAAGTTCCTCTTCAGTTCTGAATCTTTCAAATAAGAAAAATGTTCAAGTTCCCTTCTGGAATTTTCCATACAAGAGAAAAATTTTTAGGTTTGACTCTGAAGTTTTTTTCAAAGAAGAGAAAAAAATGTTAAAATTCGATTCTGAATTTTACCGAAGACAAGAAAAAACTTACACTTCTGTTCTGAGTTTCACCCAAAGAAGAAAAAGTTCCACTAAAGTTCTGAATTTTTTCAAAGAAGTGAGAAAAGTTCAAGTTCTGTTCTGGATTTTTTCATAGAGGAGAAAAAGCTAAACTTAACTTCTGGATTTTTTTCAAGAGAAGAGAAAGGTTCCGCTTTAATTCAGAATTTTCTCAAGGATGAGAAAAACTTACACTTCGATTCCGAATTTTTTTCGAATGAATAGAAAAAAAGTTTCAGATCAATTGTGAATGTTCTGCAAGAACATAAAGAAGTCCACTTCAGTTTTGAATTTTCTCTAGGAAGAGAAAAAATGCAAGTTCTGTTCTGAAGTTTTCCGTAGAAGATAAGGAAAAGTTATGCTTTGATTCTGAAATTTCTCCAGAGAAGAAAGAAAGTTCCACTTTAATTCTTTTCTTCTTTTCGATTCTTAATAAGGCAAAGAAGAGAGAGAAAAAAAGTTCAAGTTCTGTTCTGGATTTTTCCAAAGAAGAGAAAAAGTTCCACTTTAATTCTGAATTTTATAATGCAGTAGAAAAAGTTACACTTCGATTCTGAATTTTTCCAATGAATTGAAAAAAGTTCCAGATCAATTCTGAATTTTCTCAAAGAAGAGAAAGAAGTCCACTTAAGTTCTGAATTTTCTCAAGGCAGAGAAAAAGTTACACTTCAACTTCAAATTTTTTCCAATGAATTGAAAAAAGGTCCAGATCAATGCTGAGTTTTCTCAAAGAAGTGAAGAAAAGTTCATGTTCTTTTCTGAATTTTTCCATATATGAGAAAAAAGGTACACTCCGATTCTAAATTTTTTTCAAAGATATACTCCGGTTCTGAAATTCAACAAATAAGATAAGAAATTTCCAATTGTGTTCAGAATTATCTCAAGGAAAAGAAAAAGTTCAATTTCTCTTCTGGATTTTTCCGTAGAAGATAAGGAAAAATTATACTACGATTCTGAATTTTCGCAAATAAGAGTGAAAAAAGTTCAAGTTCTGTTACCATTTATCCATAGAGAAAAAGTTACACTTAGCTTCTGCATTTTATGCAAAGAAGGGAAAAAGTTCCATTTTAGTTCTGAATTTTCTCAAGGAGGAGAAAAACTTAAACTTCGATTTCAAATTTTTTCAAATGAATTGAAAAAAGTTCAAGATCAATTCTGAATTTTATCAAAGAATATAAAGACGTTCACTTTAGTTCTGGATTTTCTCAAGGAAAGGAGAAAAATTTCAAGTCCTTTTCCGAAGTTTTCCCTAGAAGATAAAGAAAAGTTATACTTCAATTCCTAATTTTTATCAAAGAAGAGAGAAAGTTCCGTTTTAATTCTGAGTTTTCTCAAAGAAGTTAAGAAAAGTTTTAGTTCTCTTTTGAATTTTTCTATAGAAGAGAAAAAAGTTACAATTTGATTCTGAACTTTTTTCAAGGAGGATAAAATTTATATTCGAGCCCGAATTTTTTCCAATGAATTGCAAAAAGTTCCAGATCGGTTCTGACTTTTCTCAAAGAGAAAGAAGTCTTCTTTCTCTATAGATTACTCCGTTTAAGATATACTCCGTTCTGAGTTTCACCAAAGAAGTTAATAAGTTCCAGTTCAGTTCTGAATTTTCTCAAGAAAGAGAAAGAGTTCAACTTCTCTTCTGGATTTTTGTGTAGAAGATAAAGAAAATTTATACTTCGATTCTGAATTTTCTCAAATAAGAGAGAAAAAATCAAGTTCTGTTCTGGTTTTTCACGTAGGAGAGGAAAAGTTATACTTTAATTCTGAATTTTCTGAAGGAAGAGAACAAGTTATACATCGATTCCGAATTTTTCCAATGAATTTAAAAAAGTTCAAGATCAATTCTGTATTTTCTCGAAGAAGAGAAAGAAGTCCGTTTCAGTTCTGAATTTTCTCAAGGAAGAGAAAAATTGCACATTCTGTTCTGAATTTTTACGTAGAAGATAAAAAAAGTTATACATTGATTCTGATTTTTTCCAAAGATGAGAGAAAGTTCTATTTTAATTCTGAGTTTTAACACAGAAGTGAAGAAAATTTCAGGTTCTGTTCTGAATTTTTCCATAGAAGAGAAAAAAGTTACACTTCGTTTCCGAATTTTTCCAATGATTTGAAAAAAGTTCCAGATCAATTCTGAATTTTTTCAAAGAAGAGAAAGAAGTTACACTTCGACTCCGATTTTTTCCAATTAATTAAACAAATTTCCAGATCAATTTTGAATTTTCTCAAAGAAGTGAAGAAAAATTCAAGTTCTCTTCTGAATTTTTCTATATAAGGGAAAAAAGGTACACTCCGATTCTAACTTTTTTTCCAAAGATATATTCCGGTTTTGAGATAAAAAGTTCCACTTGTTTTCTGAACTTCCTCAAGAAAGAGAAAAAGTTCAACTTCTCTTCTGGATAATTTGATTCTGATTTTTTTTCAAAGAAGAGAGAAAAAAAGTTCAAGTCTTGTTCTGGAAGAGAAAAAAAGTTACACTTCGACTCCAAATTTTTTCCAATGAATTGCAGAAAGGATCCAGATCAATTCTGAGTTTTCTCAAAAAAGTGAAGAAAAATTCAAGCTCTCTCCTGAATTTTTTTCATACAAGAGAAAAAAGATACACTTTGATTCGGATTTGTTTTTCAAAGATATACTCCGGTTCTGAGATTCACCAAAGAAGATAAAAAGCTCCACTTGTGTTTTGAACTTTCTCAAGAAAGAGAAAAAGCTCAACTTCTCTTCTGGATTCTTTATTAGAATATTAGGAAAAGTTGTACTTAGATTCTGATTTATTTTTCAAAGAAGAGAGAAAAAAGTTCAAGTTCTGTTCTGGAAGAGAAAAAAAGTTACACTTCGACTCCGAATGTTTTCCAATGAAGTGAAAAATGTTCCAGATCAATTCTGAGTTTTCTCAATGAAGTGAAGAAAAATTCAAGCTCTCTCCTTAATTTTTTCATATAAGAGAAAAAGGATACACTTCGATTCGGATTTTTTTCAAAGATATACACCGGTGCTGAGATTCACCAAAAAAGACAGAAAAGTTCCATTTGTGTTCTGAATTTTCTAAAGGAAAAGAAAAAGTTCAACTTCCTTTCTGGAGTTTTCTGTAGAAGATAAGGAAATTTGATACTTCGAGTCGGAATTTTCTCAAAGAAGACCTCAAAGTTAGGCTAGATTAGGTTAGGTTAGGTTAGCCTATGTACGCGCGCGTACATAGGCTAACCTAACCTAATCTAACCTAACCTAATCTAACCTATGGTTTTTGTATTTCTATGTAGTGGGAAAGGGGACGGGGAAACAGACCCCTTCATCACAACCCCCTCAGCAGAAGGTGGGGCAGGGTGCCACAGCGGGTCGGCTCATGATAAGTTAACCTAATCCAACCTAACTTAAACATGGAGAAATGTTTCTATTTATTTATTAATATTTCTTCATATGGCTGTGTCAATTATACTCTGTGGTTGGTCATAGACACTATGCGGCTGTCTCAGTGATGCTCTATGGCTGGTTATCGACACTACCTAGTTAAATGTAGGTATTAAATCAGTAATTTTCACACTTTGGCTGGATAAACACCTTGTATCATACTTAGAAAAAAAGTGAAAATGAATTATTCAGAGAAAGTGTGTACACACGATAAAATCATCGTCGTGTTCAATGCCGACATAGATCGTTATTTAAACTATGAGACAAGCATTAATGGAGATCTTATTGGAAATGTAGGTGTGCGTTGTCATGATAGTGAAAAGCTAAATTTCTTTGGAATATCAAAATCATTCAACATTGCCCAAGGTGGATATGCGAGAGTGACAGCACCAGAGATGATAGTGCTAAAGGAGAATGTCAACTTAAATATAATAGTTGATGAAGATGGTCATCTTCTTGCTAATGGTTCTGGTAACACGATACCTATTGATAGATCCTATTCCCATCGTTCTGGTATTATTATTCAAATGAAAGCAAAGAGGAAAAGAAAGGCCTACTGATGCACTAGTGTAATAAATCATATCATGTCTACCTGCCAGAACTGTTACCTGTGTAAACACAGTGTGAGAATAGACAGTGAAATCGCTGGCAAAATAAAAAGGGCAGTGGCATACAATATCATCAATGATTATAATGATAAATTGATGGAAAATGAAGCATAAGTGAGCATTATTACTACTATAGATCATATAGTCAATGAATCAAATAATACTAAAGAAGAAATACAGATTGAGTCAATAGGTGACACCCCTGTAAAAATTGTATATGACACAAAATGGATGAATGATTATTCTACTGGTTATGAACTAAGAGAAGCGAGTAACTCTAGTATCAAAAGAGAACATGATAAATTATTTTATGGAACAGATTCAAAATGTCCAACGTTGTTCAACGATGTTAATGATGTATAATAATATCTGAAACATATTTTTGTGTTAATATGCTACATGTTGTTATTTCATTAAAAATATATTATACATTACTTTGTTATATTTCCATTATTTTAGGATATGTTAGCATGTCAAACGCTTAGAATGTTTATTAAAAGGTTGGAGATTTTTATTTTCTTTGGAAAAAATTAGAATTGGACTATAGCTTTTTTCTTTTCTTTAAGAAAATTCAAAAGAGAACTTGAACATTTTGCTCTTCTTCAAAAAACCTAACCTAATCTGACTCTTACACTTCAATAAAAAAGAAATTCATAATGAACTTTGAAAGATCAAGAGAATGCAACTGTGACAAGGTAAACAACGACAAAACACTACTGAAATATTCCAACTCTTGCATTTCAACGAAGAAATCCAAAATGAACTTTTAAAAATCATGAGAATGTAACTGTGACAAGGTAAACGACAACAAAACACTACTGAAATATTCCAACTCTTGCATTTCAACGAAAA
>JAQQPU010024860.1:666-12391 GCA_029168905.1 Artemia sp. Kazakhstan ARC1039
AAAAAAAAAAAAAAAAAAAAAAAAAAAAAAAAAAAAAAACCTTTAAATATCGCATACACAATTAAAACCACGCGCTATACATTGTATTTCTCTGCAGTGGAGTTTTGTATCATCCCGTTGAAAAACGGGTTTTTCAACGTGTCTAGAGTTTGAGATATAAAGAGTCCAGCTAATGAAAGAGTACCGATAAATGAGATATAAGGGTTGAAACTTAAACTCGTCTAGAGCATTCTACCTTTGGAAAGGTTCTTGATACCGTTTCCCCTAAGGGGTTGGAAGCTTAACTTGTCTTTTGTGCTCCATGCATGCATTAGATAGGTCGAATAAGAATATAGGATCCCCATCCAGTTTGAGACGGACTTATCTAATAATACCTTGGTGTCTGTGTCCTTTTCTGAAGTGTTCTACGATCATTCATATTCAAAAATAATTTTCTAGAGTTTTTGTAGTAGAGTTATCTTATACACAATTAAGTCTGTATGTGTTGATATATTCGATGGCTAAAGGTCTAAGAGAAACAAAAAAAAGATATCGTTTAGCAACAACTAATTAGAAGTTTAGAAAATAGCAGTAGTTTTTGTAATCAAGGAATAATTGTCAGACACTCTGTATTTTTGTCAACGTAAAATGTCGGATTAAAAAAAAAAAAAAATCAGCGAAATAATAGCTCGTCCTGTGTTTAATGCGAAGAACTTAATGGTTCAGGCTTTTATGTAGCTAAGAATTTTACGAAACGTAAGCGCGATCTTCTCAGTGCTTCAAGAGATAAGTTTGGAAAACGCAGTGTGTGGTCCGATCAAGGGCGTTTATTGTTGTTTTTTTTTTTAAATTATTCTAAATAAAAGAAATTTGGAACAAGACTAAAATTATTTATATAGTTAACAGATTGTAGTTAAACGACTTTCCATTAAAAATATATTACATTATAATTTTGATTATATTTTATATTTTTAGATTATATGTTAACGTTATAATTAAAATTAGGCTTATTAAATTATGTAGTTAAACCTAGAGTTTACATATAATAAACACGACTGAACTAATTTTACTGATTTGAAAATTCTTTTCTTCTAAAAGACTTCAAAATATAAACCCAAAATTTTTCAAAATTTATCATTGTGAATAGTAAATTTACTATATCAGAAATAAAAGCAAAAGATTTGTGCACATGAATGCCAAACACAATATTTTTCAAATCGTTATTTCACTTAAAAGGACAATACTGTAACTACAGTGTTTACCTTACTGAAGATTAATTCATAGCATCCAAGTGTGTTAACATTCGCAAACATGCGTCTAGTCATATTTTCGTTTAACAATTTATATAAAAAAAACTCCTTTCCACAAAAAACAAACAAAAATCATTGTGAAAAGCCACTGTACTTTCTTGAAAAAAAACGTGCAGGACTGTCAAATACTAGAGTTTTCAAATTTTGTTTCACTTACATGGGCAATAAGTAAATTTACTGTTTAACACACTGAATATTAATTCGTCGGTTAAACAATAGAATTACACATGCTATTAAGCTTCAAATAATAACATTTTATTTATTTTTGTAATTGCAGCCACAATATTGTAACGACAATAATTTTAAAGCTAGTCAAAACATTTTCGTCTCCAGAATTGACAATATTTCAACTTCACAAAGAAGTTGCTTTTATAGCGTCACGAAACACATATTCATAAAAGATTTAGCGAGTTCACAATGAGTATTCATACACTATTATTTTTTACAATCACTTTTTTACAATTGTAGTATATTATTAGTCAGAGAAATCATGTTGGTAAATTAAAGCTAATGATTTTTTTTTATCACGTAGTGAAATAATATTAAGGTTATTCGACTCAATCTTACGGTTGCAAGGATAGTTTCAAAGATAAGAGCATCCGAAAAAAATGTTTCAACTGATTTTTTTTCTAGCAAATTCAAAACTATTGTTAGTAGCGTTTTGCGAAAATCATAAGTGCTATATGCGGTTTGCAAGTCTGTTATGCAAATGATAAGTGTGTTTTACAAGTGTGTTTGATCACTTTACTACCTTTGATAATATTGAGGTTTATCCCAAAACCTTGGAGTTACAATCATTCAGGATGAAAAGACGATCTTGTGTTTCCAAATCACAATCTTCTCATTCTGTATTAAAAATAATAGATTCGTCCGTCACACATTAAGCACAAAACCAGTGTTTCCACCATCTCAAAATTTACCCAATGGAAAATTAGGTTTTTTGAAATCTCCTCGAAAATTAGCGTTCGTGAATCTACAAACGTTAGGATGAAATACGAATTGGTAATTTTTGCATACTTAAATTTCTTTAGTGATTATGAAATGTATTTTCTTGTGATTCTGATTATTTTCCCTATTGATTCTGTGTTTTTCCTTGTGGTTATTTTCTTTAGTGATTATATTTAGGTTTTATAATAATTGTTCTTATTATTTTTCTTAATGATTCTGTGTTTTTACTACTACTACTACTACTAACAACTCACCGCAGCAGCAAGCGACCTGAGGCCAACACAGCTACGCACACTCCCCTTCTATCCCAATCTATTCAAAGCCTCCCTCTTTACACCCTCCCAAGAAGTTCCCATTTCCCAAATCTTTCTTTATGGTATCCTCCCATCCCAATCGCGGACGAACTGCTTTCCGTTTAGCCCCTGACGGTTGGCCGAAAAGAATAATTTTTGGCAATCTGCCATCCTTCATCCACCGAACGTGCCCAAGCCATCTCAACCATTCTATCATTATAGCCCTAGAAAGTGGGATTGAACCGCACTTTTCGTACAGCTAACTGTTTCAAATAAGGTCAGTTTCCTTGTGATTATTTTTCTTGTGATTCGGTGTATTTTCCTTTGTGATTCTGAAATAAATTTTCACAATGAAAATTTTGAAAAACATTTTTTTTATCCATAATCCTTTAAAATCGAGAAAAGTCCTTGCTCTCCCCTCTGCCCCTATATTATCATGAATTGTCGCCACTGCTGTTTACTCAAGGGTAAAGTTTTCACAACTAGAACATTCCGGCGGCTGAAGCTAAAAACTCAACAACTATGAATTACAAAACGTGGTGTATTATTAAAAATCAAGCTACTTAGAAAAAACCTTAAGCAGAAGATACCCACTGTTTTCACTTATTCTTCTTCAAAAACTGCAAATACAACCACAGAAAGCTTTAAATCTCAGTAAAACCAACATCTGAATGATTTATCATCTGAAGAATTAATTGTTTTTTGTCATGTTGTTTTTTCATGTTGTTTGATAATTCAAAACATGCTAATTTACAAAAAAAAAAAATAGAAGTGGAAATATACAAGGTATATTTTTCTATGACGTCCTGGTTTAAATTTCTCCTATTTTTACATTTCTCCACAATTAGTTAAAAACACATTTTTTTTCAACACTATTGAGAATCGTTTTAAAGATAAATTATATTAGTGTTAGTTCAAAGTATATAAGCTAGTCCAACCCTCCAATCAGTAATTCATCACTTTTTTAATATTGCCTATGTCAGGTCAGCGCTCCTAGCGAAATAATCTGGCCTTTTCGTCCCCATCATCGGTAACAGTGAAACACTTAAAACACAATTTTACAATCTGTAGCAAATAATGAGATAGAAATAAAATTTTCTTTAAAGGAACAACTATTATATACGTAAAATTTAGTTTTTCCCATGCAAAGATTATTTTTTTGGCAATTAAAAAAGATGTGTAATAAGTAATGATTGAGATCAAACGACGGAATAATAAGCATTAATGCATGGGGAAGCATTAAACTGAAATATTAATTTGGTTTGCTCCCTCTGTTGTCACAATGTTATTCTGATAGGGGACTATTAAGGGTTACCAACCTTCTTAGCAGCGATATTAGGGAATATTCAGGCTAATCACTGGTATATTATTCCCTCTCTACCCCCCCTGATTCATCATAAAACATGTTAACCATGTGAGCTGTTTCCTATTAATGGTAAGCTTTAATTAATCCGCATTAATTAAACAGAGTAGCTGCGGCATACATGGCTTGTTCGTTTTTGTTTTTTAGTCCGTAATACTCAGTAGTAACTGTCTTAATTGATTTACGTTAGTGATTTGAAGTTGATGTATGCTCTTAATTAAGCTTTTTTGGCTAATACTTTGCGTCTATGCTGTACTTGCTAATCATATAAGAAGTATTTTATATGTTCTTTCGCCCACCTGAATTTTTAATTTTCTCAAGATCTGGCTTGACCAAATTCGTAGTCACCAGCGTTGTCAACGGGGTACAATTGTGCCGTTTTTGGTACAATTTAGAGGTCCTGGCACAATGCGGTACACGAAATTTTTTGGTATTAAACAAATTTTTCCAATGCATTTTGATTTTTCTTCCTCCTTTCTGACTTGGGCATCTGTTCAAGTTTTAGTTTACCGAACATTTTTAGCATGCCATTCAGATGGAACAAACGAATTTCTTGCGGTACAATTTTAGTCGAAAAACTGATAAATTTTGGTTCAAAGCATTGGTAAGGCTGGTAGTCACTGTTGTGCTTTCATCACGAGCTACTAGTCCTTTCAAACTAAGAGAACAGTAGAAGTGACCCTAAAGGTCCCACCGGGGCTCCATATATGGGCACAGTCATTAGGGAGAACACGTGGTTAATGGGGTCAATGACCTCTTTTTCCAAGGTCGATTTATTTGATGTTTCTATGTGTAATAACTCCGGAACGAAGGTTGCACATGCGCATTGAATTCTAACGGGAACAATGTTATTGATCTAGGACTCGAGGGGGAAGTGAATTTCCGAGAACTTGATTGCGTAATCGATCGCGAATGTCATGGTGTCCAGAAGTAGTATTTGTTGTTGTTGCTCTAGGCAATGTTATGACTTTCCCAGAAACAGTTAGATCACGTGTTTCCTTCTCAGCCAATCAGCGAGTCGGTTACATCCCCCTTCTCAGCCAATCAGAGGCCTGCTTACATATAATTTTCCCCGTTACATAACAATTCGCCCTTGAGATTTCGTATATAACGGACATGCAATGTGATTAAATTATCAGAAAGTATTTTGACATAGTGCAAACAACTACAATGGATAGAACAATTAACATAATTGATGAGCTGGAGGCCTTGGCAGCCGCAATTAGCAATGTAAGTGCATTTTTATTTTCAAACGAATTTTCCTTGGACATCCTCCAGTATATTCAACTAAAACGTAAATATATTCATTTACCCCAACCCCCCCCCCAAACCATACAAACATCATTATAATCAATGGAAAACATAAAATATATTCTTTTTAGCCCTAACCCCATCCCACCACTGTTTTACAATCCCAAATTCTCGCAAAAAGAATAATTATCCTTTCGTTAAATTTTGGCTTTTCTCAATTGTAATCTTTTCTCTAACTGAGACATCCATCGCTCTGTTGATATTAGCTCGCTCTGTTTTGACACAAGACTCCTACGCGAGGTTAAAATTAGCTGTCACCCCTTTTCCTATGTGTTTACGAACGCGGCAGCCAAAGTCAAAAGGAACTGTTTCTCCGTCAAAATTAAATACAAAAACATTTTCTTTTACCCTCAAAACCTAACCCCCCCTCACTGTTTTACAGCAAAACTCTCGCAAAAAGAAATAATTATCCTTTCGTTAAATTTATGCAATTTTAAGTGTTCTATATCCTAGCTAAAAGCGACCATTGACTTCCGTCACTGATGTTATTAACCGCTCTGGTTTTGACATAATGCTCTACGCGAGGTTAAAATTAGCTGTCACCCTTTTCCTATGTGTTTACGAACGCAGCAGCCAAAGTCAAAAGGAACTGTTTCTCCGTCAAAATGAAAACACTTTGAGGCAATTGTAATAATTAAGCGCAGACGCAAAGCGCTATTTTGGAGAAGAGAAACAGATTATTTTCAAGCTTTCTTTCGACAAAGTTTCTTTTATATTCCCGGGAGGGGGGCGTGAATCCAGGATTTTTTGCTGGGGAGGGGGTTAGCACTTTTAATAGTGACAAAATAGAAATGAAAGATTGTTTTTACCATAATTGTTTTCAACTCCAGTGTCTAACCATTTCTCTTTGGTATTTTAGTGATTTTAGCTATAGCATTTGAATAAAAGGTAGTAAGATATATTCTTTTTTGATATGCCTTTCACTTGAATATATCGCAAGATTAACTCAATGAGAGGGATGGCTTAATTTTCCTAAATTTAGGGGGGGGGGGGGGGGAATATGGGTTTTTTGCTTTACTAAAATTAGATACTTTTCTAGACAAAATTATATGGATGAGGGTACTAACTTTCTTTCTGTAAAAAAAAGGGGCAAATTATTTTGATACTAATTTTTTCTCTTCTTTTTAAGGCAAATTATGAAGAATGTATGACACCGCCGCCCGCTAAGAAAGCGAGAGTGGACGAGACAAGACCATCCATTATTAAGTACGTTGGCTCGACCCCAAAACAAGTGCAATCATCTGTACATGAATGTAACGCCGCCGGCCCGTCCACCTTCCATCATACGTTGCCTGGGCCTTCAAGAGCTGCCCCACTTATGCAAGGTCAGGAAGTGGCCCTTCAGCATGCACTACCTGGTCCTTCGGATGCCCAAGTGCAGCCGGGATATGCAAATGTGAGCATTTTTTCCTACCTTTCTATTTCTTCCAATGTTTTTTTCTTTTTCAATCCCAATATAAACTTATCTCAGATGGATATTAACCCCTCACCCCCCAACCTTTGTTTTAAATTTATCTCCCTCGGAGATATCTAAATGTAATTTTTTTGCAAAGAAACCACTCTTTTCTAATCTATGCTATCACTACGATATCTCATAAGCGAATATTTTTAGGTAATTTCTATTAATAATCACTGCCTTTGAAACTCAAAATGCTATTTTTTCTAGTCTTTGCTATTTTCTATGCATCCACCCCTATCGCTTCGCCGCTATTTCATAAGCGAATATTTTTAGGTAATTTCAATTAATGCTCACCATTTGAAACTCAAAATCTCCTATTTTTCACAATTGAATATCACAAAGTTTTAAGAGAGAAGGAACTGAGAGATTATTCCCATTTATCTATCTGTCACATATGGATCCCGTAATTTGCGCAAGGATATTTTTTAAAATAGCCTTCAATCTTACAAACCCTTGCCAATATTTTAGTGATGGGGAAACATTGTTGACAATATACTGAGTTAACGGTTTACAGCATTTAATTGTACTGTTTCCTCGTCTGAAGTTTAGTCTTGCAAATCGGAACACTCGCGCGGTGGCTTACAATAATTGTGAGCTAATGAGGAGTTCACTGAACCTGTATGGAATTAGAAAAAATATTTCAACTTTTTTGAGACATTATGTAAATGGCCGGGAGCCGCGGAGCCGGTGGGTCCGGGAAGCGCTGTGGGGCAAGGTTAGGGAAGCGCCGCGGGCCCGAGAAGCGCCACGGGTCAGGGAAGTGCCACAGGGATGCACTGCGAGAAGCGCCACGAGGGGTCCGGGAAGCGCTGTGGGGCAAGGTTAGGGAAGCGCTGGGGGGAAGCGCCGAAAAAAAAAAAAAGATTTGAACACTTTGAAAATAAACGAACAAATTGTCGCCTTCCATGTAAAGTGGCATTTTAGATTGTATTTATCTTATATTAAGTTGGATTTTCTTTCAGTTGAATTAACCAAATGTTATTAAGCAATAATAATCCAAATTTTTAAAACAGTAGGGCTGATTTGAACACTGAAAATAAGCTATTTTTTCATTTATAGATTGTCCTGGTTCCATACTCGCCATCTCCCTCCTGCTCGTCAGTTGGAGAAGGAGAAGAAGATGCATCTTTGGAGTATCGTGAAAATGAAATGTCTTGGCAAGGTATCGTTAATGAAATACCTGAAAATATCGATGATTTTTTAACTAATTATTTTAATTTAGATAATAGCACAGTAGAACAGGGGGACTTGAGCCAAAATACCTTGCAAATTTTAGACGATTTTACAGGGAACCCTCCTCCTCCAACCTCCGATACCCTAACGAGTCCATTTCGAACAACTGAAGTGGAGCATTCGCCAGATATTGTTGAACAACTTGGGGGAGGGGATAATATACAAGAGGGGGAGGGGGGTACTCCATTTCCCGATTTTCAATTGTCGAATATAATTTTAAATAATATAGTTGTTTTCACTGCAACGTTTGGGGATCCTTTTAATACACTTATGGGGGGAAAATTTGTTTATGACCCTGTAGAAATTGTGCATGCATATGTAGATAAAATTCGTGCACTTCTGGAGAACCAGATTCAGTTGTGGGGAGGTAGGGATTCAATTAAGGTTTCCATTGTTTTAAAGGTTTTTTATTTGAATGAGGGGAAAAGCGAGGTTTACTATCATTTTATACATTCCGAGATGCGTTTGGTTTATTCGAATTTGGAAAATTTTGGGGGTGTTTTCATGGATTGGGTAGATCAAATTATAACGCATCTCGAGAACTTTAATGAAAATGGAAGTGGGTCTCTAGTTCTTTTTGTTGAAAATTTAAGTGTAAATATTTGTAAATTTAAGAAAGATTTTATTTTAAGAGGGGGGCATAGGGACACGGGTACAGTTTTAAAATATAATCCAGATCTAGAAGGTTGTCGTGGTGTCCAGAAGATCTGTTTTGAAACAGATCAAAAGTGTTTCAGATATGCTTTCCTCATATCAGCCTTTCAGCCTCTAGCAGATGACGCTACCAAGAAGAATTTAGATCACTGGGCTGTGCATGGGAAGGAGGGGTCCGTTTTCCCAGTTGTAGATTTTTCTTGTTTAGAGGGGAAATACCCAGTAACGCTTCGATCCATTGATATTTTTGAAAGGGCTAATGCCCACTTAAATATCGGCGTTACTGTGGTTCAGTATGAAACAGAATTTGAAGATGGGGTTCGTTTAAAAAAGAAGGGGGTGGTCTTCCCCGTAAGGAGCCCGTCAGTTGATTTGGTTAAACACTGGGTTTGGTTGTTATACACGCCACCTAGTCAACCGAACACAATCGGTTATTTTAACCCTATCACTGACATTAGTAGAGTTCTGGGGGAGGGTAAGAATAGGGGGACTCGTTTCTACTGTCCAACATGCCTCTCTAGATTTTGGACTGAACTAAAGCTGCGAAATCATATGAGGCATTGTAGCCGCCACGGCTACCAGACAGTGGAAACGGTTTCAGGGGATAGGGCCATTCTACGATTCAAAAATTTCCAAAACACCCTTCTCCAGTGCGACAAAATATCTTTAGACTGTGAAGCTAAGCTGGTGGAGGTGAACGACCCCCAATTTCCAAACCGAGTCAAAGAAAACCAGGCTATTGCAGTGTCCTACGCCCACGCGCAAAGAGATAGTTCTAACACCATGCGGTTGTTAGAAATAGTTGAAACATTGGATGAGAACGAGTGCATGGTCAAGGCACTGACTAAACTGATTGGCACGGCTAATGGTGCTATTTCTCGTTTGAGAAATACCCATTATCCAATGGTGTTGTCTGCAGAGGATCGTCTCGCGATTAAAAATCAAAAAATATGTTGGGTTTGTAAGGGGGAGTTTGCAGAGGTGGATAAGGGGACTAAAGGGAAACGTGGGGGGAGGGGGAAAGTCAGAGACCATGATCACTTGTGGCAGGAAATATCCTCGGGGGGAAATATAGCTCGTGTAATTTAAATGTTAGCCAGCAGTTTTTTATCCCTGTTTTTATTCACAACTCTAATTATGACTTAAAATTTATTTTACCGGCACTGGCACGTATGCATAGGGAGGGAGGGGGAGTAGATTGTCCATGGGTAAATAGTTCATTTACCTACAACATAATTCCCAAATCAGCTGAGAAGTTATTGCTTCTCGAACTGAAATGGCAGGTAGTGGATAATGAACGTATGTGCTGGAATAAAATCAGGTTTTTAGATTCCTTTAGTTTTTTCCCCAAGGCATTGAGTCAATTGATTCAAGTGCAAAAAAGCGACAATTTTGATAGCTTTCCCTTGCTTCAACAGCACTTTCCAGACAGTGAAATGTAAGACCTGTTGACCTGCAAAGGTATATACGCATATGATTATTACTGTTCTGGCGCTCGCTTAAGTGAGGAGAAACTACCTCCAATTGAAGCTTTTTACAATTCACTGACCAACAGTGAATGCACAGCCGAGGAGTATGAGTTTGCCAAGAAGGTGTGGTCCAAGGGGGATTGTAAAAATGGGTGGGATTATTGTAGACTGTACTTGGTTAGTGACGTTCTAACTCTGTTGGATATAGTCTGTAAGAACACAGACCAGATCTATTCAGAGTTCGGGTTAGATATAGGCTATTATTTTTCTACACCCCATTTAGTGATGGATTTAATTTTAAAAATTAGCAGGGAGGAAATAGGCCTAATCACCGACGTAGATCAGCACCTTTTTGTAGAGCGTTCAATGAGGGGTGGGTATGTTTTTCATGGGGACCGCGTCTTATCAACCGATCCGAGCGGACAAAGCACCGGTGCAAAGTCAAATGCAGTGTTCTTGGACATGAACTCATTGTACCCCTCGGCAATGTCACACTACTCTTTGCCATGTGGGAACTATCAATGGCTTGAGAATCCTTGTGAGTTCCCCGACATTACCACCGTCGAGGACAATGGGCCACAAGGATGGTTCTTTGAAGTTGATGGTCACATTTCGCTGGCGCTTCACGACTCAGTCAAAGATTTTGTCTTTCCCTGTATCAATCGGCCCGTGAGCTAGGACTCTCTGAGCCCCTACAATCGTTCATTGGTTGAGAATATGGGGATGCACTGGACTCCCTCTAAACAGAAACTGATTGCTGATTTGGACCCTAAAGAGAATATCGTTGTTCACCATGTGCTTTTGCACTGGATGGTGAGCAACGGCTTCAAGATCACCAAAATACATAGGGTCCTGCAGTTCAATCAGCGACCCTACTTGAAAACGTTTATCGACACCTTTGTTGATAAACGCTCTAAGGCAAATTCAAAGGTGGAGAAGGAAATGTATAAGCTCATCCTAAATTCAGCGTTTGGCAAAATGTGTGAAAGCGTTCGTAATAGATCTCGCTGCGACGTCGTGACTGACCCTCTAGAGTGTGCACGAATTATTGCCGACCCCAATTTTACATCGTTCATGAGCATAGAGACTGGCATGGTTCTTCTACACAGGCGAAAGCGAAATGTAGTACTGAACAAGAATATTGCAGGCGGCAGTTCAGTACTAGAAATTTCAAAAAAGCTCATGTTGTCGTTCTTTTACAATGTGTGCAAGGTGCAATGGCCACGGGAGGGGGAGGTTCAAGTTTACTATGGTGATACAGATTCTCTGCTGTTAAAGGTAAATGGGACTGAAGATTTATTGGGTGATTTGGAAAATGGGGTGCACATCAGCTCGCGGATGGATTTCACCAACTGGAATCCATCTCTCTACCCCGAGCTGGTGAAACGTCAAGCCCCCAACCAACTATTAAAATTAAAATCAGAGACGGGGAGTGATTTGATATCCAGGGGGGTGTTCCCGGGCCCCAAAGTTTATTGCGTGGAAACTCATAGTGGGGATGAAAAGAAGGCGTGTAAAGGGGTGCCTACACATTTTGTAAAGAGCAATTTTAACATGAGCGTGTACAGAGACTGTGTAGAAAGTAGCCTAGTGCCAAGAGCACAAGTGCTTGCAATTCGCTCTCTACAGTATAGAAATTATACTGTGAGAGTAGAAAAAAATGCAATGTCGGGTATATCCGACAAGGTCTATGTGCTCGAGAATGG
>JAQQPU010024862.1:0-12390 GCA_029168905.1 Artemia sp. Kazakhstan ARC1039
TAGAGTCTTAGCTTAGAGTTTTTGTTAGAGTTCTAGTTTAGTTTAGTTTTAGTTAAGAGTTTAGACTTTTTTCTTAGAGTCTTAGCTTAGAGTTTTAGTTGGAGTTCTAGTTTAGTTTACTTATAGTTAAGAATTTAGAGTGTTAGCTTAGAGTCATAGCTTAGAGTTTTAGTTAAAGTTATAGTTTAGTTAAGTTATAGTTAAGAGTTTAGAGTTTTAGCTTAGAGTCATAGCTTAGAGTTTTTGTTAGTGTTCTAGTTTAGTTTAGTTAAGAGTTTGGTGTTTTACCTTTGACTTTCAGTTAGAGTTCTAGTTTAGTTTAGTTTAGTTTTAGTTAAGAGTTTGGCGTTTTCCCTTAGAGTCTTAGCTTAGAGTTTTAGTTAGAGTTCTAGTTTAGTTTAGTTTTAGTTAAGAGTTTAGAGTTTTAGATTAGAATCTTAGCTTATAGTTTCTGTTAGAGTTTTAGTTTAGTTTAGTTTTAGTTAAGAGTTTAGAGTTTTTAGCCTAGAGTCTTAGCTTAGAGTTTTTATTAAAGCTCTAGTTTAGTTTAGTTTAGTTATAGTTAAGAGTTTGGAGTTTTACCTTAGAGACTTAGCTTAGAGATTTAGTTTAGTTTAGCTTTAGTTAAGAGTTTAGAGTTTTAGCTTAGAGTCTTAGCTTAGAGTTTTTTGTTAGAGTTCTAGTTTAGTTTAGTTTTAGTTAAGAGTTTAGAGTTTTTAGCTTAGAGTCTTAAACTTAGAGTTTTTTATTGAAGTTCTAGTTTAGTTTAGTTTTAATTAAGAGTTTAGAGTTTTAGCCTAGAGTCTTAGCTTAGAGTTTTAGTTAGAGTTGAAGTTTAGTTTAGTAATAGTTAAGAGTTTAGAGTTTCAGCTTAGAGTCTTAGCTCAAAGTTTTTGTTAGAGTTCTAGTTTA
This sequence comes from Artemia sp. Kazakhstan ARC1039, assembly GCA_029168905.1. Classification (NCBI taxonomy): domain Eukaryota; kingdom Metazoa; phylum Arthropoda; class Branchiopoda; order Anostraca; family Artemiidae; genus Artemia; species Artemia sp. Kazakhstan ARC1039. The sequence goes on from JAQQPU010024862.1 coordinate 913, forward strand.
GTTTAGTTTTAGTTAAGAGTTTAGAGTTTTACCATAAAGTCTTAGCTTAGAGTTATAGTTAGAGTTGAAGTTTAGTTTAGTAATAGTTAAGAGTTTAGAGTTTTAGCCTAGAGTCTTAGCTTAGAGTTTTAGTTAGAGTTGAAGTTTAGTTTAGTAATAGTTAAGAAATTAGAGTTTTAGCTTAGAGTCTTAGCTTAAAGTTTTTGTTAGAGTTCTAGTTCAGTTTAGTTTTAGTTAAGAGTTTAGAGTTTTACCATAAAGTCTTAGCTTAGAGTTATAGTTAGAGTTGAAGTTTAGTTTAGTTTTAATTAAGAGTTTAGAGTTTTAGCTTAGAGTCTTAGCCTAGAGTCTTAGCTTAGAGTCTTAGTTTAGAGTTTTTGTTGAAGTTCTAGTTTAGTTTAGTTTTAGTTTAGTGAGTTTTAGCTTAGACTTAGAGTTTTAATTAGAGTTTTAGTTTAGTTTAGTTTTAGTTAAGAGTTGATAGTTTTAGCTTAGAGTCTTAGCCTAGAGTTTTTGTTGAAGTTCTAGTTTAGTTTTAGTTAAGAGTTTAGAGTTTTACCTTAGAGTCTTAGCTTAGAGTTTTTGTTAGATTTGAAGTTTAGTTTACTTATAGTTAAGAGTTTAGAGTTTTAGCTTAGAGTCTTAGCTTAGAGTTTTTGTTAGATTTCTAGTTTAGTTTAGTTATAGTTAAGAGTTTGGAGTTTTACCTTAGCGACTTAGCTTAGAGTTTTAGTTTAGTTTAGTTTTAGTTAAGAGTTTAGAGTTTTAGCTTAGAGTCTTAGCTTAGAGTTTTTGTTAGAGTTCTAGTTTAGTTTTAGTTAAGAGTTCAGAGTTTTAGCTTAGAGTCTTAGCTTAGATTTTTTGTTAGAGTTCTAGTTTAGTTTAAATAAGAGTTTAGGGTTTTACCGTAGAGTCTTAGCTTAGAGTTATAGTTAGAGTTGAAGTTTAGTTTAGTTACAGTTAAGAATTTAGAGTTTTTAGCTTAGAGTCTAAGCTTAGAGTTTTTGTTAGAGCTCTAGTTTAGTTTTGTTTTAGTTAAGAGTTTAGAGTTTTATCTTAGAGTCTTAGCTTAGAGTTTTTGTTGAAGTTCTAGTTTAGTTTAGTTAAGAGTTTAGAGTTCTACCTTAGAGTCTTAGCTTAGAGTTTTACTTAGAGTTGAAGTTTAGTTTATTTATAGTTAAGGGTTTAGAGTTTTAGCTTGGAGTCTTAGCTTAGAGTTTTAGTTAGAGTTCTAGTTTAGTTTTAGTTAAGAGTTTTGCCTTAGAGTCTTAGTTTAGAGTTTTAGTTAGAGTTCTAGTTTAGTACAGTCTTAGTTAAGAGTTTAGAGTTTTATCTGGGAGTCTTAGCTTAGAGTTTTAGTTAGAGTTCTAGTTTAGTTTAGTTTTAGTTAAGAGTATAGAGTTTTACCTTAAAGTCTTAACTTAGAGTTTTAGTTAGAGTTCTAGATTAGTTTAGTTTTAGTTAAGAGTTATGAGTTTTACTTTAAAGTCTTAGATTAGAGTTTTAGTTAGGGTTGAAGTTTCGTTTAGTTTAGTTATAGTTAAGAGTTTATAGTTTTAGCTTAGAGTCTTAGCTTAGAGTTTTAGTTAGAGTTATTGTTTAGTTTAGTTTTAGTTAAGAGTTTTAGCTTAGAGTTTTAGCCTAGAATCTTAGCTTAGAGATTTAGTTAGAGTTGAAGTTTAGTCTAAACTAGCATAACCACAAGAATCCACAATATTACATAGAAATACAATATTACATAGAAGCTAAAACTCGAACTCTTAACTATTACTAAACTAAACTTCAACTCTAACTAAAACTCTAAACTAAGACTCTAGGCTAAGACTCTAAACTCTTAACTAAAACTAAACTAAACTAGAACACTAAGCTAAGACGGTAAGGTAAAACTCTAAACTCTTAACTAAAACCAAACGAAACTAGAACTCTAACAAAAACTCTAAGCTAAGACTCTAAGCTAATACTCTAAACTCTTAACTATTACTAAACTAAACTTCAACTCTAACTAAAACTCTAAGCTAAGACTCTAAGCTAAAAACACTAAACTCTTAACAAAAACTAAACTAAACTAGAACTCTAACAAAAACTATAAGCTAAGACTCTAAGATAAAACTCTACGCCAATGGGTTAAAGAAAAAACCGGATATATGTTGGATAATTTCTACGTCTAAAAATTTAGTCCGAAAAAACTAAAAAAAGTATTAAGAAATGGGGAGGGGGCTCTTTGGGAGGAGGGGGCCTTTGGGGGTCCAGGGGGCCCTTGGGGGGCCGGGTGGTTCTTTGGGAGCCCGGTGGACCTTTGTGGGCCGGGGGCTTCCTTCGGGGTTGGGGTAGGGGGATCGGAGCCCTTTGGGGCTGGGATAGAGGACCTCACAATACTGTTCAAATAGAACTTGTGTATTATAACGACCATAGATTTTCACCCCATATCATCTTCTAAATCATGTTCTAAAATGTCTCTAACTGTTTCGCCCGAATAATTCCCTAAAATGTCCAAAACAGTTTCGCCCAAATAATCTCTAAACGTAATTTCTGTGTGTTCCTTTTGTTTTGACATCCCTGCCCTGTCACATTTGAAATTCCTAGGAAACCCTTTCCCACGTTAATCTCTTCATCTCTAAGATCAAAACATTCGCCCGGAGATAATTCTCCTGGATGAACACCAACAAATCGATCAACCTTGACATCATCCGTCAGACAATAATAAACTTCACCCGGAAACAATTCTCCTGGACGAGCACTAAAGACATTAATAAACTTCGCCCAGAAACAATTCGCCTGGACGAACACCAATTTCTCGGAAACGTGTTCTCCCTGGGGATTCCATGTCCATATATGGTGCCCCGTCGGACTGACAGCACAGGTGTTCTCCCTAGGAACTCTATGTCCATATATGGACTCCCCCTGGGAGTTATAGATAGCTCTCTACTATTGTTGTCGTAGAAAGTTCAAAACGGCTCATTCGATGGGAAATTGAAAGGGCTAGTGCCCTTTTTAACAGTTGAAAGTGATTGGAGAGTAACTAACGCCCTTCTCACACCCACCATTTCCCAAAATAAATACAATCAAAATTTTAAGATAGCCATTTCGTTCAACGTAGTTGAAGGTTCTGAAAATTAGGTTTTTGAGGATGACAGCCCCCTCACAGCCTTCCTAGCAAGGGTTTTAATTTATGCCCTGGGGCATATAAGGTTTTTATCGAAAGCGTTGTCATAAAAACTTGAAAAAGGGTTCATTCGACTGGAAATTCAAAGGACTAGTGCCCTTTTTAATCGCTGAAAGTAATTCGAAGGCAACTAAACCCCCTCTCACGCCAAGCATTCCCCTAAACATTTTTGGGGACTTCCTATCGAATTATTTTTTTCCCATACTAGGACACTTCGTATACAAGGAGTTGGCAAAGAAACTTTTAAAAGGGCTCATCCAAATGGAAATTGGAATGCCTAGTTCTCTTTTTAATAGTTGAAAGTTATTGGAAGGCTACTAACACCTTTTCCACGCCCACCATTTCCCCAAACACATACAATCAAAGTTTTGAGATAGCCATTTTGTTCAACGTAGTTCACAGTTCTGGAAATTATATTTTCTAAAATATATTTGGGAGGATGACACCCCCTACCCCCTATAGCCATCAGGACATGGGTTGAAAGTTATCCTCTGGGAGCATATATGGTTTTTATAGAAAGCGTTGTTGTAGAAACTTCAAAAAGGGCTCATTTGATTAGAAATTGAAATGTTTAATGCCCTTTTTAATAGTTGAAAGTGATCGGAAGGCAACTAGCACCCCTTCCACGCCCACCATTCCCCCAAACACCCCATCCATCATTCCCCCAGCCCATTCCCCCAGCCCATCATTTAAGCAAATACATCCAATAAAAATTTTGAGATGGCCATTTTGTTCAAAGTAGTTGAAAGATCAGGAAATTGTATCTTTGAGGATGACACTCCCCCCACAGCTCTCAGGATAATGGTTTTAGGTTATGCCCTGGGGGCATATAAGGATTTTATTGAAAGCATTGTCGTAAAAACTTGAAAAAGGGCTTATTTGATTGGAGATTGAAAGGGCTAGTGCCCTTTCTAATAATCAAAAGTAATTGGAGGGCAACTAACCCCCCTCTCACGCCGACCTTTTCCAGAAACACATCCAATCAAAATTTTTAGATAGCTATATTATTCAACGTAGTTAAAAGTCTTAGAAATTAAATCTTTGAGGATGATAACCTTCTCAGAGCCCTCAGGGCATCGGTTGTAAGTTAATCCTTGGGGGCATATACGGTTTTTGTAGAGAGCAATGTTGTAGAAACTTCAAAAAGGGCTTATTCGATTGAAATTAGAAGGGCTTGTGCCCTTTTTAATAGTCAAAAATAATAGGAGGATAACAAACACCCCTCTTACACCCACCTTTTCCCCAAACACATCCAGTCAAAATTTTGAGACAGCCATTTTTTTCGAAGTAGTTAAAAAGTCTGGAAATTATTTTTTTGAGGATAACCCTCCCCCCAGATCCCTTAGGGAAGCGTTGTAAGTTACGCCCTGGGAGCAAATGAGGTTTTTTTTTTTTATAGAAAGCGTTGTCGTAGAAACTTGAAAAAGGGCTCATGCGATTGTAAATTGAAAGGGATAGTGCCCTTTTTACTAGTCGAAAGTGATCGGAAGATAAATAACCCCCTCTTTACCATTTCCCCAAGAACATCCTATCAAAATTTTGGGATAGCTGTTTTGTTCAACATAGTTGAAAGGTTCGGAAATTATGTCTTTGAGGATGATACTCCCCCGCAGCAATCAGGACTATATAAACCTTATAAGCCTCTTCCCTGAAGGCTTATAAGGTTTACATAGATAGTGCTGTCATAGAAACTTCAAAAAGGGCTCATTCGATTGGAAATTGAAAGTGCTAGTGCCCTTTTTAATAGTCGGAAGTGATTGGAGGGCAACTAACCTCCCTCTCATGCCCACCATTTCCCCAAACACATCCAATCAAAATTTTGAGATAGCCATTTTTTTCAACGTAGTTAATAGTTCTAGAAATTAGGTTTTCGAGGCTGACAATCCCCCTCACAGCCCTCAGGGCAAGAATTGTAAGTTATGCCCTGGGAGCATGTAAGGTTTTTATATAAAGTGTTGTCGTAGAAACTTCATAAAGGCTTTTTCGATAGAAAATGAAAGGGCTAGTTCCTTTTTTAATTGTTGAAAGTGATTGGAGAGAAACTAACGCCCTTCTCACACCCACCATTTCCTCAAACACATACAATCAAAATTTTGAGATAGCCATTTTGTTCCACGTTGTTGAAAGTTTTGGAAAATATATTTTTGAGGGACTTCATATCGAATTTTTTTCCCATGCCAGAAAGCTTCGTATCAAAGGAGTTGGTGTAGAAACTTTGAAAAGGGCTCATTCAAATAGAAATTTTAATTGCTAGGGCCCTTTTTAATAGTCGAAAGTGATTGGAAGGCAACTAACACCCCTTCCAAGCCCACCATTTCCCCAAGCACATCCAATCAATATTTTGAGATAGCCATTTTGTTCAACGTAGGTCAAAGTTCTGGAAACTATATTTTCTAACATATTTTTCAGAGGGTGATACCCCCAATCGCCCTCAGGGCAAGGGTTGTAAGTTATGCCCTGGAGCATATATGGTTTTTATAGAATGCGTTGTCGTAGAAATTTCAAAAAGGGCTCATTTGATTGGAAATTGAAATGGATAATGTCCTTTTTAGTAGTCGAAAGTGATTGGATGGCAACTAACACCCCTTCCACGCCCACCATTGATCCAGACACATCCAATCAAAATTTTGAGATGGCCATTTTCTTAAAAGTAGTTGAAACGTCCGGAAACTACAATTTTCAGAATGACACTCCCCTCGCAGCTCTCAGGGTAAGGGTTGTAAGTTATACCCTGGGGGTATATAAGGTTTTCATTGAAAATGTGTCGTAAAAACTTGAAAAAGAGGTCATTTGATTGGATATTGAAAGGGCTAAGTCCCTTTTTAATAGTCGAAAGTGATTGAAGGGCAACTAAACCCCCCTCTCACACCGAACTTTTCCACAAACACATCCAATAAAAATTTTTAGATAGCCATTTTATTCAACGTAGTTAAAAGTTTTAGAAATTAGGTTTTTGAGGATGATAACCTTCTCAGAGCCCTCAGGGTAAGGGTTGTAAGTTATGCCTTGGGGACATATAAGGTTTTTATAGATAGCAGAGTTGTAGAAACTTCAAAAAGGGCTCATTCGATAGAAATTAGAAGCGCTTGAGCCCTTTTTAATAGTTGAAGATGATTGGAGGATAACTAACACCTCACTCACATCCACCATTTCCCCAAACACATCTAGTCGAAATTTTGAGACAGCCATTTTGTTCGAAGTAGTTAAAAATTCTGGAAATTGTGTTTTGAGGATGACACTCCCCCACTACCCTTGGGACAAGGGCTTTAAGTTATGCCCTGCGGCCATATGAGGTTTTTCTTATAGAAAGCGTTGTCGCAGAAAATTCAAAAAGGGGTCATTCGATTGGATATTGAAAGGGCAAGTGCCCTTTTTAATAGTCAAAAATGATTGAAGGGCAACTAACCCCCCCCCTCTCCTTTTCCATAAACATATCCAATAAAAATTTTTAGATAGCCATTTTTTTCAACGTAGTTAAAAGTTTTAGAAATTAGGTCTTTGAGAATGATAACCTTCTCAGAGCCCTCAGGGCAAGGGTTGTAAGTTATGCCTTGGGGACATATTAGGTTCTGATAGATAGCAGTGTTGTAGAAACTTCAAAAAGGGATCATTCGATTGAAATTGGAAGGGCTTGTGCCCTTTTTAATAGTCGAAAATGATTGGAGGATGACTAGCACCCCTCTCACACCCACCATTTCCCCACACACATCCAGTCAAAATTTTTAGATAGCCATTTTGTTTGAAGTAGTTAAAAAGTCTGGAAATTACGTTTTTGAAACTGACACTCCCCCACCACCCTCAGGGGTAGGGTTGTGAGTTATGCCCTGCGGGCATATGAGGTTTTTTTTATAGAAAGCGTTGTCGTAGAAACTTCAAAAAGGGCTCATTCGATTGTAAATTGAAAGGTCTAGGGCCCCTTTTAAGAGTCGAAAGTGATTGGAGGGCAAGTAACCCCCCTCTTACGCCCACCATTTCCCCAAACGCATCCAATCAAAATTTTGAGACAGCTGTTTTGTTCAACGTAGTTGAAAGGTCCGAAAATTATGTCTTTGAGGATGACACTCCCCCATGCCTTCAGGACAAGGGTTGTTAGTTTTTCCCTGGGGGCTTATAAGGTTTTCATAGAAAGTGCTGTCGTAGAAACTTCAAAAAGGGTTCATTCAGTTGGAAATTGAAAGGGCTAGTGTCCTTTTTAATAGTCGAAAGTGATTGGAGGGCAACTAACTCCCCTCTCACGACCACCATTTCGCCAAACACATCGAACCAAAATTTTGATAGTCATTTTGTTCAACGTAGTTAAAAGTTCTGGAAATTAGGTCTTTCAGGATGACGACCCCCTTCACAGCCCTTAGGGCAAGGGATGTAAGTTATGCCCTGGGAGCATACAGGGTTTTTATACAAAGTGTTGTCGTAGCAACTTCAAAGTGGCTCATTCAATGGGAAATTGAAAGGGACAGTTCCTTTTTTAACAGTTGAAAATGGTTGGAGGGAAACTAATGCCCTTTTCACGAAGGTTTTCATAGAAAGTGCTGTCGTAGAAACTTCAAAAAGGGTTCATTCAGTTGGAAATTGAAAGGGCTAGTGTCCTTTTTAATAGTCGAAAGTGATTGGAGGGCAACTAACTCCCCTCTCACGACCACCATTTCGCCAAACACATCGAACCAAAATTTTGATAGTCATTTTGTTCAACGTAGTTAAAAGTTCTGGAAATTAGGTCTTTCAGGATGACGACCCCCTTCACAGCCCTTAGGGCAAGGGTTGTAAGTTATGCCCTGGGAGCATATAGGGTTCTTATACAAAGTGTTGTCGTAGCAACTTCAAAGTGGCTCATTCAATGGGAAATTGAAAGGGACAGTGCCTTTTTTAACAGTTGAAAATGGTTGGAGGGAAACTAATGCCCTTTTCACGCCCACCATTTCCCCAAACACACATAATCAAAATTTTAAGATAGCCATTTTGTTCAACGTAGTTGATGGTTCTGGAAATTTTGTCTTTGAGAATGACAACCCCCTCACAGCCTTCTGGGCAAGGGTTGTAATTTATGCCCTGGGGGCATATAAGGTTTTTATAGAAAGTGTTGTCATAAAAACTTGAAAAAGGGCTCATTCGACTGGATATTCAAAGGGCTAGAGCCTTTTTTAATAGTTACAAGTAACTGTAAGGCAACTAGCTCCCCCTCACACGCCCAGAATTCCCCCAAACAGTTTTGGGGCTTCGTATCGAATAATTTTTTTTCCCATACCAGGACACTTCGTATCAAAGGAGTTGTCGTAGAAACTTTGAAAAAGGCTCATTCGATTGGAAATTGAAATGACTAGTGCAGTTTTTGATAGTTGAAAGAGATTGGAGAGAAACTAACACCCCTTCCACGCCCACCATTTCGCCAAACACATCGAATCAAAATTTTGAGAGAGCCATTTTGTTCAACGTATTTGAAAGTTCAGGAAATTATATTTTTTGGCATATTTTTGAGAGGATGAACCCCCCCCCTGCCCCGTGAGCCCTCAAGGCAAGGGTTGTAAGTTATGCCCAGGGGGCATTAATGGTTTTTATAGAAAGTGTTGTCGTAGAAACTTCAAAAAGGGCTTATTTGATTGCTCTGGGGGCATATAAGGTTTTTATTGAAAGCTTGGTCGTAGAAACTTGAAAAAGGGCTCATTCAATTGGAGATTGAAAGGGCTAGCGCTCTTTTCAATAGTCGAAAGTGATTGGAGGGCAACTAAACCCTAATCTGACGCTGACCTTTTCCACAACCACATCAAATAAAAATTTTCAGATAGCCATTCTGTTCAACGTAGTTAAAAATTCTGGAAACTAGGTATTTGAGGATGAAAACCCCTCTAACATCCCTCAGGGCAAGGGTTGTAAGTTATGCCCTGGGAGCATAAGAGATTTTTGTAGAAAGTGTTGTGGTAGAAACTTAAAAAGGGCTTATTCGATTGGAAATTGAAAGGGCTAGTGCCTTTTTTAATAGTTGAAAGTGATTGGAGAGAAACTAACACCTTTCTGACGCCCACCATTTCCCCAAGTACATACAATCAAAAATTGAGATAGCCATTTTGTTCAACGTAGTTGGAAGTACAGGAAATTAGGTCTTTGAGGATCACTACCCCCTCACAGCCCTCAGGGCAAGGGTTGTAATTTATGCCCTGGGGGCATATAAGGTGTTTATAGAAAGTGTTGACGTAGAAACTCAAAAAGGGCTCATTCGATTGGAAATTGAAAGGGCTAGTGCCCTTTTATTAGTCGAAAGTGATTGGAAGGCTTGACATTTTTGTAGTAAGAGCGATGTGGGTACAATAAATTATTTTTTTGTTTAGACGGGGGCACTTCGTATCGCAGGAGTTGTAGAAACTTCGAAAAGGGCTCATTCGATTGAAAATAGAAAGGGCTAGTGCCCTTTTTAATAGTTAAAAGGGAACTAATCCCCCTCCCACGCCCACCCTCCCATTCGCCCATTATGTTTAAAAACTAAATGTTGCTTTAACATTAAATCAAAATGCCCTGCGTTAACGCTAATTCCCAATAAGGTTTTTCAGCAGTATCCCAAGAACGACAGGCTCCCTCGGTCCCCTCCCTTCTCTCCAAATGATCACCACTGTGTATTTGATATATTGACTTCTCATAGGAAAGGGCGAATATTTTCTTTCAAGGGTACTCAAACATATTGAATGTACGGGCAAATATTCGTAAAGAACCCATCCCTTTGGAGTTTTTTCTTTTTCCTTCTTTCTTTAGAGAGCGTTTTTCCCTTTGATGTAAAACTATAAGTATATTTATGCTAATTAATCAAGGTTACAAGAATTAGAAAGTAGGTCAGTTTTATTGAATTCGGTTTTTCAAGATCCTTTAGCTCATAATATTTTACATTGTTTTAATATTCAACCAAACAAATATGTATTTTATAATGAATTAACTCAAAAGAATTCTTGTTTTAGAAGGATATTGTTCTGGAATTGTCAGGGATGGGTGAGCATTCAGGGTGTGATTGAGAAGTTTTTATTGGATTTGGGTACTGAAATTTTAGGCCTTTGTGAGACTTTCTTAGATGAAAATTCTGCAAATAAAATTGATGTAAAAGAATACCAATTTTTTCATAGAAATAGAACCCAGCAAAAACACGGTAGTTTAGCTGTTTTAATCAAAATTATATTCCTGCACAAATGATGGATGATTTTTTACAGTTTAATATTAAATGAATTTTGAATGTTGTGTAAGGTGAAGGTACCAATGATTTGACAGTGGAATTTTGGAGCCACTGTTGAATTTTTTCTTCAAAACAGGATAACTCTTAGTTGTGACTTGAAACACCATCTCTTGAAGCCTTTGTTATATTTTGAGAATGCAAAACATGTAAACTATATCCATGACACCCAGATATTAAAAGAATATTCAATTCAATCAGTTTCCTGTTTTGACACAAAATGAGCTCCTGACAAATTTTCAGCTGTGTAATTTTCAAACTGTCATTACTTGCTTTTTTTTCCCAAAAAAAAAGTTAGGATCAGCACCAATGCATCAAAATACAGCTGATCTTCTCTAAAATGTAGCCATATTGACCAAGTTAATTAAGATTATTTTCAAGCCCATGATCTTTGGCATCTATTAAAAATATTTTGTTCACCTATATTCTTACATTTAACTCTATAATACTATATTTATGCTTTACTGAAAATGATGCGTAATTCAAGCAGTGTCGTTGCCATCCAGATAATATACTTTTCTAATGTATTTATGTTCAGATTTTGGTCATAGATTTACTTTTGCAAGTTATATTTGCATAACTGTTTTACTTCTCAAGATAGTAAGAATCCTGATATAACTTAGATAGGCCTAGTCAGTGAGTTACACATATTTATAAGTAGTAGGTTAAATATGTCACTGAGTTATATATTTCTGTATATAACTTATATGCCTAGTCAGTGAGTTACACATATTTATAAGCAGTAGGCTAAATATGTCACTCAGTTATATATTTCTGTATATAACTTATATAGGTCTAGTCAGTGAGTTACACATATTTTAAGTAGTAGGCTAAATATGTCACTCAGTTATATATTTCTGTATATAACTTAGATAGGCCTAGTCAGTGAGTTACACATATTTATAAGTAGTAGGCTAAATATGTCACTCAGTTATATATTTTTGTATATAACTTATATATTCCTAGTCAGTGAGTTATACATATTTTAAGTAGTAGGCTAAATTTGTCACTCAGTTATATATTTCTGTATATAACTTAGATAGGCCTAGTCAGTGAGTTACACATATTTATAAGTAGTAGGTTAAATATGTCACTGAGTTATATATTTATG
>JAQQPU010024865.1:0-12389 GCA_029168905.1 Artemia sp. Kazakhstan ARC1039
GAAAATGGAAAGATAAATTGGAATAAATTATTTTCTATCAGTTAATATAACACCACCATTAAAACAAATCAATGGAGGAAATAGAACAGAAATTGATAGAAAACAATTTCTATCCATTAACAGAACACCACCAATAATTATCACCATGAATAGAAACTAATTGAGGAAATAGAAAAAATAAAAGAAATTAATTTTTATCAATTAATAGAAAACCACCATTGATTAGTACCATTAATAGAAATTAACTGAGGACATAGAAGAGACAAATGATGTTTGATTTTGATTTAAGCCGTTTTCTTTTATATAAGCAGTGAGTTTTAACCGTGCGAACGATGTTCGTTGAATTTAAGTTGCTCTTTCAGCAAGAAGAAGACAGTAAGGTCTCTAAAAATTTTAAGCAGAGGATGTACCACGGTCGTCTTCAAGAAAGCCCTCAATGGATTCACGCTTATGATAATCTTGAAAAACTGCGTGCTTGGACACATTGTTTATGCCACGTGTGCCACAGGGGCCGGCAGCCCGAAAGCACTACCATCAACAAGAACAAGTCGTTCTCTGTCTGTATGTTTTACTCCAAAATTTGTGGAGAAACTCTAAAGCGGAACAGGCTAAGCGAAGTCAGCAGCGATACGCAAACCGTAATTTGAAAATGTCTATGAGAGTTGTAATTAGAATAAAATGATTTGAGCTCAGGATTATTTGGTTTAAACGGAACATATTTACAAAAAAATAGATGTGCAATATAGAAATAAACGTGAAAACACACCTAATAAAAAAACAACAACATTGACATATTTTTAATATTATCCAAGAACCCTTTTTACATTTCACCACGTTTTTTCTTTTTTTTACACAAAATTTTTCTTGTTGCACATTTTTTGTTTGTTACACAAAATAGAGAAATTAGTTGTACGTCCTCATTTTTATATTTCAACGTGGCGACACTGAGTAAAAGTGGTAATGGTCTAAAACCCACAAAATTTTAAACAACCAAATGAAAAATCTGACGAAACCTTAGTTTCAGGCAAAGATGGATCCAGGATTCCTGTTCACGGGGGGTATTTTTTGGGAAGGAAATTTTAAAAAAAAAAAACTTCGAAAAACGCGTCGAATATTTTGTTTATATACTTTTTTCTACATTTTTACAAGTGGAACAAAAATTCCAGAGGGGGGGGGACACACCATGCACGTCCGGGCTATCACAGAAGTTTATATGCACATAAAGTGCATTTCACTTTTTTCTTTGTTTTTAGCTCTTGCTTAGAAAATTAGAATAAATGTAAAGCCTCGCAAAGGCGATAATGGAATTTCTTTTTTCCTTTGTGCTCTTTGCAGAGTAATAAAATTACTCTATTTATTTAATCAATAAAAATTTAAGCAGTAAAATTTATAATAGAAATTGTCAAACCGTCAGTGGTAAAGACTGGTAACAAAAGAGTGATCTGTGTGAACAGTAACTGGAAACTAAAAAACAGAAGTTTGAAAACAGTACTTTGCATATTTGTTCAAACTTCAAATAATATACAATAAAAAGAAAAGAAACTGTAATTACACAAATAAGTATCACAAAAACACAAATTAGAAATTACTTGGACTCAGGACAATGAAAATTGAACTACTCGCTTTTTTCGGCTATTCAAAAAAGCAACATGTTCACGATTTCTCTTGTGGTCGATATCATTTTTTAGTGATTAACTAAGACATATTGGAAAAACACATTTTATTCCAATACGGACAAAGGTGACGGGTGTGATCTGACCAAACTTAAAAACCCAGTGAGTATTTTATCCAGCAAACCTTTTCGCAGTTCCCCAGCAACATTTGAAAGTCTACCCCAACTAAACGTACTATTAGTTTGAAAGTAGAATATGGCAACTTATGGATGCAGATATACATGCTGTGTACTGCTGGCATTAGTCAATGAACTGAAAACGATATTCTTCTTCTTTTCGGCCACCTGCATAACAATTTTGTATACTAATACAACTACTAACAACTCAATGGGGCACCAAGCCACCTGAGTGACGCTCTTCGACTTCAAGGAGCGTGGTCACTTCTGGTCATGCTCCTCCGCCGTCCTAGTCTAGTCTTGCTTCATTCAAATTAAAATTAAAAAAACCTCTGAGTAAGAAGCCATAATAATAGTAAATAATTTAATATGATTTTTATGATTAAAAATAAAGGAAAATCGAAAAAAAAAATTATAATGTTAAATTAATAATTTTATTGTTGTAATAAAATTATAAGCTATATCAGATCTTGTATTATCCTGTTTAATTTGAAATTTAAGTTAAGATTTATTATTGGTATTGGTAGAGTATGGAGGTAATTTGAGTTCATGCTTCGAATTAGATTTTAATTTGCGTTAGATTTGATTTTAAATTTTCCATTTGGAATAATGCAAATTTACTAATTTAAAAAGTAACCAAAACATCTATGAATTTATCTATCAGTGTTTTCGTAATTTCTATTAGATTCATGTCTAGTCTGGCAATATTCACTGTTTGTTCAGCTTTTAGTTGTTACATCAAATCCTGAAAGTTTCAGTTTTATACAAAAATTTGTCCAACTTCATAAAAGTCACTGCTCTCACATCAAAAGAAACTTCAGGTTACTCAAGACAATGGAAATTCCAAAAAATCAAAAAATACTTTCAGTTCGGAGGCACTAGCGATCAAAGATTTGTTTGTGACCTTCTGGTAAATTTCTGACAATTCATTGCGAAAGCCATTGTCTCAAAAAATGAGTCACGGAAGTACTTCAAAAAGTATTCATGTGGCTTCCAGCTTTCCTGTTGACTTGAATCTTGGGCTTCTTGGGCTTCTAATCAGAAAATTAGAAGTTTTTCTTTTTTCCTACAACTTTTTGTATTCCCTTTTCTCATTCGCAGATATAGTTTCAAATTGGAACTTTTGATACTAAAATAGTGTTTGAGAGTATTTAGAGAACCAATTTTTAAAAAACAATTTTTAAAAACAACTGCTTCTTAGAAACAGTAAAAATCAATATTTTATTTTAGGTTTTGACATAATGAACGTTTTTAAACTTGAAAGCTAATGTGATGTAACATACCTCTGTGGTAAAGCTTTCTAATTTAGTTAATTATGAATTTAGTAAAAATATATTAAGACGCAAATACAAAGTTTAGAAATACCACTTTTTATTAAGATAAGGAATACATCCTGCCAAGTTTCTGCTGAACGGGAAATTGAGAAATCACCACTTCCTAGCTATTGCGTCGGTTGGTTAAAGGAAGGTGCGGTTGATAAAAATGTATAAAAGATAAATTTTATGGGAAGGGAGAGACTGATACTAACTTTATGCCGGACTGACCTCTGGTCCGTTGTTTTTAGAAATGCCTTGGAATCTTGTCGGATCATTGTAAGTGTGTAAGCATCCTATTATATATTATTGTAGTTTTCCGAGACTTGTGGTCTACTTGGGACAGCCAGTCACAGTAGAAAATATATATCTGGTACTATTATATGTTAACTGAATAAAAGTATTGTATTATAGCCAACCTCTCTACAATCTACCTTTAGTCCCTCAAACATACCCAGTTGGTACACCTCATTAGTTCGATCATAGCCTAAGACACGCTACCAAAGTTTAATTACCTTAGGGCCATAGTTTATCTCCCCTATAAAGGGAGAATAAAGGCATCTACAACTACACCACTTAAATACCATAAAATACACCTTATAACACAAAGATAAATTACATTTTCAATGCAAGTAAACAGTCATATTACATCTAGAAAACAGCATAATTTATCTTACATTGATCGGATCTGCTTTCCCCTCAACCCCGCACTTTCCAACATACCCAGTTGGTACGCCTCATTAGTTCGGTCATAGCCTAAGGCAAGCTACCAAAGTTTAAATACTTTAGGGCCATAGTTTATCTCCCCTGTAAAGGGAGAATAAAGGCATCTACAACAACATCACCCAAATACCATAAATACACTTTACAACACCTCCTTTAAAATTAACGCTGCTATTTTGCTGGTCCGATTACATTTTACTAAAAATATTTTTTTTACTTGAAGGTAGATTTTTTAAACTTAAATATTCAAAGAAAATTTAATCCGGCTATAATTTAAATTCGACTAAATTTAGCTTAATTTATCATTATTCAAATAAATTAATTTTAGGCTAATTTATTACATTTCATGATTTTAGTTTACATTTTTTGACTTGATTTAACTTTATATTTTGAGTCAACATTATTTTGTCGAGAGAAAATGGAGTGGATTTACCTGTCAGATATCCAGTAGCCTGCGTATTTGTCAAAAATAGGTCGTGTCTTTGATCTTTGTACTGTGACCAAACTTCAGATTTCGACAAGATGGAATTCACCTTTTCACCATAAAACGGACTTCGACTCATCGATTTTAAAGCTGACACGGCGTTGGCTTTCACGGCTGGAGTGACCGCCGTGGCCTCTTCAGGGGTCCTTATTATGCAAGGATCCAGGATATTCAGTAAAGCAGGAATGAGATCACATTTTAAAGCCTGAAAATAATTCGCTTAAAATTTTAACTGAAATAAAGGCCCATGAACACAAACAGTTTTCGCCTTCTTCTGTAAACAAAATGCAATTATCGACACAAATACGTTCTAAGATTACACTGGCTTATATGACCGTATCCAAAGGGGCGGGGTTCACCCCCCCCCCCCTGAAATGTTTGTTCGACTATTAAAAACGTAACAAAATGAATATAAATAAATCTTTTATCCGTTTTTCGAAGTTTTTTTTTTGTAAAACCTCTCCCGAAAAAAAAATCCTTGTGTAAATCCCCCTCCCCCCTCAAAAAAAAAAATCCTGGATACGGCCCTGGCTGGCTATACCTGAAGTTTGATAAAGTAAAACTTTTTTTTTAACACCGAGGACGGCTTGGAGAACATCTTTGCCAAAATATACGTTTTCGTATTTTCACGTCTTTCACTTTTTTTTTTTTACTGGCCGAGAATAACCCTAGTTTTCTTCATTATTTTTATATTTTTTCATCAAACAACATCAACAATATTTAGCATGGAATTACGTGAGCTCAGATCTTTCTTAGATACTTAAAATGAAGAACGGCTCGTTTTTGCCTCATTTTCATGAAAACTGAGAATTTTTAGGCGCAAAAGAAATCCCCCTCCCAGGCGCGTAGAACTATTTGAATATTTTATAATCTTTAAAATTTAAAGATATGATTAGAGATATTCACTAGCGAGATACACTTTCGTTGTCACAGCAACCAAGACATCGTGACTGGCGATCTTCACCACCGAAAAAACTTTTAAATAAACTGTCAAAAATATTTAATCAAATTTAATTAAATTTGATTAAAAATAATAGATTTGAACTTTTGTAATTAAGTACAAATTATTTTTTAAATTATAACTTGATTAATTACAAATTAATTAATTAACTATGAAACTAAAGTATAGGACACACAGCATACAATGTCGCTAAACCTTTGTCTCTTGTGTAGCCAGGATCCCAAGCGCCTAGATAACAATCCTCTTGCACATGCCCCCCCCCCCCCCCCAATTGATAAACCTGAGTCTAGAGAGCACTTTAAGGTAATCTTTTAGAAACCCCTCGCTTGGATACCACTCTAATTATTTCTCCAATTTGTAAAGTGGTCGTAGAAATGTAGGTAAAAGTAATCAAAATTTAATTGAATGTGGTTAAATGAATAAAATATGATTTAAGTGATTGAAACTCAATCCTGATTGTCACGGGAACATTTATTGGTTGATTTGGGTATTCTAGATAGCCAGTGCATAAACAATTTTCTCAAATAAAAATCCCTAAACATAATTGTTTTAGGCATAATTAAAACAATTAAGCTAATTAAGTAACTAATTAACTAATTAACAAACTAATTAAGCATAATTAGGACATTAGCTGTTACCTCCCATCAAGTCTGATTAAGATAATGTGATAACCTCTGATAATTATTCTGTCGACAAGGATTTAGCAGTACTTCACCCCTGACAAAGTTATATTGGATACAGGCCCCGAAAAGGCACAATTATAACGTTTACTGTTACTTTCATCTTGGTCAAGGTTCAATCCTTCTGGTAGAAGTTGCAAGAAAAAGAAAAAAAAAATTAGAAACCCCTCCCCTCTCGCCAAAGTGGACAGATTGGACGAAAGAAGGAGCTCCAAAAGACACAGGAGGATTTATTAGATCTTTTCTAGAGAAATACCAATGGATTATTTCGGGTATCCGTCATTGAGACGGCTAGGACAAGTTCTGCGAATGAAGGATGACACATCGCCACAGATAGTTCATTTCAGCCAACCATCTAGGACCAAACGAAAAGCAGGTCGTCCCCGCATTGGGTGGGAGGGAAATTGGAACTTCTTGAAAGGATTTAAAGAAGGAAGCTTAGGAAGAACGTGCGTAGCTGTGTTGGCCTCACGCGGCTTGGTCCTGCGGTGAGGTGTTTGTAGTAATAGTAGTATTAATGATTTTGATTGATATTTTTGTGTTTTATTTCATAAATGGAGCTCTGAATATATAATTAGTACTAAGGATGAAAAGAACCATCATAAAAAAAAACCAACGTCTTTCCTAGATGGTTATAGAATGGTATTGTGAATATTGTATTTGTTAATAAATACATCTTATCTCGAATTGCTAGATTATCAAAATGATAATAATTATTATTTTGAAAATTCTATTATTAAAAATAGGTAATGAATAACTGTTATTTTGTATTTTCTTTTAAACAGACGAATTACTGGTGTGATATTTCCCATACCAATATAAAATAACACAATTTTAGAGCCTAGAAAGGGAATACAACAACATATTACCTCATTAAACTATTACCTCATTATACTATTGCCTAATTAAACTATTACCTCATTAAACTATTACCTCTTTAAACTGAATATATACCTCATTTATAAAGCAAGTCCCTAACACTTGACTTGTAAGGCCTTATTAAAGTTAAAAATAATCAAAGAGTCTAATCAAAATAATCAAAAATAAGAATCGTATAATATTTGAAAAAAACATAGTTTTTTTTCTCAAATAGTTTTTTTTTAAACCCCAGTCTCATATATAAACTCTAAATAAATCGCCTCAGAAAAGCGAAAAACAAATTAAAATGCGAGGATTCTTGATTATTAGGAAAAATTTCTGGCAATAATTAATCACAGTTTGATAATTGACCAAAAACACTTATCATTTTCATTTAATGATTAAGTTATTGAAAGAAAATGATGTTTTATATATTTTCTTCAACCATATGATGATTGCTGGTATGGTATTTTTTAAGCCCATTTCGATAATATCTTTTTGGGGCTTAAAAAGGTTATACAACTAAAGATTTACCCGATCAGCACCTGTCGTATACAGCTTCCTTAAGGTATAAAAAGTATCATCTGACAACTCCTGTCTATTATCTGTGGTAATTTTGATTTGTTTTCCTAACGTTGATAGGAAGAAGAAAATTAAAGTGACTGAAAATTAAAATTAAAACTAATTTATTTTATATAACTTATTTTATATTAATTTATTTTATATAAGAAAATTAAAGCTAATTTATTTTACATTAATTTATTTTATATAACTTATATTATATTAATTTATCTTATATAATAAAATTAATCTAATTAAAATTGAAATTAAAATAAAGTGAAAATTAAAATTAAAACTAATTTATTTTATATAATTTATTTTATATTAATTTATTTCATATAATAAAATTAATCTAATTAAAATTTACAACTAAAATTAAAATAAAGTGAAAATTAAAATGACCGAACAAGAAAATTAAAGTGCTTTTGAATATTGATTGGTTGTTATAAAAATGCTAAGGGTATTTTGAAATCGTATCTCTTACAGGTATCCACCTCTGAAGTTTTAATTTAATAACTGTTAACTGTTTCTGATCTGTTAACTGTTCTTAACTGTTTCTGATCTGATTAACTGTTCTTAACTGTTTCTGAGATATTACACACACCATGTTAACCTTCTGGATGCACATAGAATCTCTTGATTTAGTTAAGATAATGCCAGTGTGCATGCATAATTTGAAGGAATAATAATAAGGACAGAAGGCATAAAAAAAAAATGGTAATAAACAGAACCGGTAATAATAAAAATAAAAGTAAAGTGCGGTAATGGGTTATTTATAACTACTCGCAAATAACCTTTTTTGTCATGACCCCCCCCTCCACTCCAAATTCACCCTTATTTGTGTTTTTTTTAGATCAAAGGACTATTCTTTTTTTCGTGCATTGGGAGATAAAACGTTCAAATTGTTTTTATTTCTATTTTACTCTTTGGTAAATCCAGGGTCAAAAGTAAATTTTCACTATTCATCATTCTTGAGAGGGGGCTCATTCATTTCAAAATTATAAGTTTAGTGCACTTTTTATGAGCCGAAAGTGATTAGAAAAGCCCCCTTGCCCCCTTTCAATACCCGGCCACCCCCATAACCTCAAGACACCTGCTCAAAACTTTAAGATAGAGATTTTGCCTGAAATAGCTGAATAGTTAAACAAAATACGTCTCCAGGGATGACAGAGCCGGGGCCCCTAGGACAAAAGCCGTAAATTATGAGATTACCAACTGTTTAGAGCTAGGATTTACAGTGGAGAAAAGAAAATGTTTACTTATCTTTTTTATTGATTGATACATTTATTTTCGACAATTCACAAAAATAATAAACAATGAAATAAACATAGCCACTACTAGAAGGTCAAATGACCTGCGCACAGGGGCTCAACTGACTAATTAAATCACACAATCGAAAAACATACACCAAACAAAAATAAGTCACAAAAAGTGTCATCAAAAATAAGTCACAAAAAAGTGTCATCAAAAATAAGTCACAAAAAAGTGTCATACAAAATAAGTAAAAAAAAAAGTGTCATAAAAAATAAGTCACAAAAAAGTGTCATAAAAAATAAGTCATCAAATAAGTCAAACACACAGGCTATACATAATACTCGAAAGGAACGTGCTGTCATCCTGCATTTCGACTGAGGAGAGGTTTAAGTTGCATGTTTGATCAATTTCAATAATATTTTATATTAACGATTCTCGCTGCTAACATTTCATGCCGGGACTACGACCACCTCTCCTTCAAACAGCCAACATTTTGGCTGTCGTCTTTGAAAACAACCAAAGCCATGGCATTACCTGTAGATGGGTACTTGATTTTTTAGTGCCGACGACGTTAAATGAAGGGTTAAAAAAAAAAGTGTACCTGGTCTACCAGATCTTCAACCCCTGACGCGTAAAGTCTTGATAGGGTATCACAAGTATACTCTGATAATTCTGGCCTTCGGACTAAACTAGTTTGCAACGGCGGAATGCATTCCAATCTGCTTAAAGCTTCAACACATGCCTGAAAACAAACAAGGTTAAAATTGAATTTAAAAGATGGAAGAAGAGAAGAAAATCTTGAATAAGATATTTTTTAAATAATCAGAACAAATATTTACCAAAATTTAGTTAAAAATACAAGGGCAAAGGTTTTTTTTTATTATTAACATTGTCCCTTTCAAAGCTCTATTGGACAAATTTCAATATATCATGCAAATACCTTGCCACGGCTGTAAAAAAATTTTTGGAGGGGTTCAGTTGATGAAAAGTCTATACCCACAATACAATCTAACGAGAGATGCTTTATTCGCGTTTTGTAGGGGGGAGGGGCGTGAACACCCAAAACAATTCTCCCACTAAGGCCACTTTTTGCTTGAAATCACTGGTAGAAAAGACGATATCGAACCCAAAGCGAACTCTGGACAAAAATCGACCTGGACAAAAATTCGACCGTTGGTATTCTACATATGTATTATATCTCTGCAATTACAATCTTTATACAATTACTAAGTTTGTGCAAGAAGGAAAAAAACACCGTTGATCAAGCAGCTTGTCATTACTGACAGCGAAAAAAATAAATTATTGCTGTTTTTTCAGTTATTCGTTGTGCTGTTTTGACTGCAGCAGACAAATTATGACTCAAACCTATATGTGTAATAATACTACAGCTCATGCTCAAACTATGTCAAAGCTGAAGTCTCATTCTACGTGAAGAGCAGGCCCAAGCTCTCTAAATACAAAAGCAACGTTTGAACAGAACCACGACAGCGGTGCAAAAACGTTGCCGCCATTTCTGGTGTCAAGTTTGGCAAATAGCCTTTACCCAGTATCCTGACCCTTAATTGGACAGACTGGACAATTATTCCTCTCAGTTTTCATTAAAACCTTCCGCCTTACTAATAATGTAGATCAAGAGTATCTGGAGACAGGTACTCTAGACGTAGAGCTTACTTTGGACTGACCTTGAGGAAAACCTTTTCCCATTCTGTCTCTTTTCAAATATCTACGTATATTTGGCGCGTTTTAGTTGGTTTCCCTAGCTTAGGAGCCACAAGAAAAGCCAAGGTCGTACCCGGGGGAGTAGGTTAGGGGGCGCCCCCTCCGAAATATTTGTCTGACTGGTAAAAATGTAACAAAAATGGATATAAAATATTTTTTATGCGTTTTTGTGTTTTTTTGTGTACCCCCCCCCCCACCGAAACAAATCCTGGGTACGGCCTTGGATATACCCTATGTTAGGCGACAGGATAATTTGTTCTAGAAAGATCTTGTAAACTTTTATCTTATTAAATTAAAAAAAAATTAAACATTAAAAATATTTTATAATTTTAAATATTTTAAAAATCTTTGTCGATTGGTTCTTGTTACATGAATTTCTAATAAGGATTGTTCTCACAGCTTTATTTAGGGGGACGGAGGAGCTTCCAATTTATACGACAAATTTAGGAAATTATTGATACACAATAAAAATATTAAGTTTTATCGGAAAAGGAGCAGGCCTAAATGCCCCCTCCCTACTTATGTGCCGCAAGGGAGAGATGCTTGACAATTGAAGGAAAAAAGAGAGGCAGAAGCAGGTACCAAAAATTACAAATGAGAAGGAATAAATGATAGAGAAAGACAGACATTTTTTAGGAGAGAGAAGCAGAAAGGGTGGGATCAGCCCGAAAAAAGTGGGGCTGTGGGTAGTTTTGAGAGCAAGGGTCTTACTTTTTCAGCTTTAATACTTTTTATAACTTCTTTTTTTGAATTTGGAGTAAATAAGACATTCAAGAATAACAAGAGTGATAGTACCCTTGCATAAAATAAGACGATTTTTTTTTCAATGGAAAATAAAGAGAGAGCTCAAAAACTTAAAACCAACAGAAAGTACACGATATACAACAACCACCGTCATCCAGCTATGAAAAAATGTTCGTAGCAACAATAAAGTCAAACGATTTATGGTTCATTTATATTTCAGGAGACTGGGGAGTCACATCTGGAAATAAGAAATCCAGCAAAAACATATACGTTAATCATCCTTTCCCGCCCCCACCCTCAGTTTTTTTTTATAAATTTGAAAATAAGGGCTTGAAGCCTTTTGGTACACGGTTCTAAGATGTTAAATGTTTCACTAAAAGATGCCAATCTTTTGTTGGTGTCTCTCCCTTTTTCTAGAACTATGCAGATTTTAATGATAATAGAGTTTCCCAAAAATCAAAAGAGGGAAAATTTCAAAGAGACGTTAGAAAAACGTTAATTATACACGTTATTAAAAAGTAACGTTATCTTGCAAAAGTCTGACTTTCATAAATAAAGAAATCAAGCTATTCTTCGTCAGTATAATCAAATAGCGTGCTTTAGAAAAAGACGTTAGAAAAAAACGTTAAATCTAAATTTGACTAAAACTGTAATGTTAAAATAGAGTATATTCTTTCATAATTTTAGAATTCCATGCTATTCTTCGTCAGCATTATCAAAATAACATATTTTAAAAATAGACTTTAAACGTTAAATATAAACATTACTAAAAATAAATGCTAAAATTGCGCATCTTGCAAAGACCAGACGTTCACAACTTAAGAATTCACGCTATTGTTAATCAGCAATATCAGATAGCGTGCTTTAAAACTAGGCGTAAGAAAAACATTTACTATAAATTTTACTAAAACAGTAACACTGAAAATAGTGTATCTTGCAACAGTCCAATATTCATAACTTAAGAATTCCGCGCTATTCTTCATCAGCGTCATCAAAATAGCACACTTTAAAAATAGAATTTAAAAAAAACGTTAAACATGAATTTTACAAAAATGTAACGTTAAAAATTCTTAAGAAGGTCCAATTTTCCTAACTTGAGAATTCATGCTGCTCTTCACCAGTATCATCAAAATAGCGTGACCCAAAGAGGTAACGGTACACTGTTTTGATATCGGAAAACTCTTTAATAGACCTTCACGACCAACTTTAAAATCAGTAAATTTTACATATTTAGAATCAGCAAAATAAGGAGATTCTTTAAATATACATACTACAGTCGAAACTCAATTTCAAGGTTTTGGTT
>JAQQPU010024868.1:0-12388 GCA_029168905.1 Artemia sp. Kazakhstan ARC1039
AGACCTTCCTTCGGGGACTTTGGGGGATTAAGTCATCCTCAAAGACATAGTTATTGTTTTTTTCGACCGTGCTGATGAAAATTGCTATCTCAAAATTTTGATAGGGGGACTTGGGGAAAAAATGAGCGTGGGAGGGCGCCTAGTTGTCCTTCGTTTTTTGGTCACTTAAAAAGGGCACTAGAACTTTTAATTTCCGTTCGAATGACCCCTTCCGCGATATTCTAGGACTACTGGGTCGATACGATCACCCCTTGGGGAAAAGACAAACAAAAAAACAACAACAAATAAACACGGATCCGTGATCTTTCTTCTGGCAAAAAATACAAAATTCCACATTTTTACAGATGAAAGCTTGAAACTGCTATGGTTTTCTGATACGTTGAATCTGATGGTGTGATTTTCACACCATCAGATGACTTTTAGGGGATGTTTCCCCCTTTTTTCGTAAATAAGGCAAATTTTCTCAGGCACGTAACTTTTTATGGGTAATACTAAACTTGATAAAACTTCTATACATATGAAATCAGCATAAAAATCTGATTCTTTT
The DNA here is from genome assembly GCA_029168905.1 of Artemia sp. Kazakhstan ARC1039. Taxonomy (NCBI): domain Eukaryota; kingdom Metazoa; phylum Arthropoda; class Branchiopoda; order Anostraca; family Artemiidae; genus Artemia; species Artemia sp. Kazakhstan ARC1039. The sequence continues at coordinate 548 of JAQQPU010024868.1, forward strand.
GATGTATCTATCAGTATCAAAATTCCGTTTTTTAGAGTTTCAGTTACTATTGAGCTCGGTCGCTCCTTACAGTTCGTTACCACGAACTGTTTGATTGATTATTACAAATATACTGATACCAAAACACTGTTGTTAGAGTGTTTTGACTTAATTTACTTTTTTTATTTAAAAAAAGTAGAAAAACTGTGAAGATTAGAGCCCAACTGACATTTTAGTCTTTTATATAAGGGATATAAAGGGACAGCAACACTCCAATTATTTGTGGTATTTTTTGTAGGACACGGTGATACTTAACTTTAAAGAATTGTTTTAAGTTTAAGTTTTTTTTTCCAATGTTACAATAACAAAAGAAAATTTGTTAAAGCCATGTTTTGTTTTCAGCATAGCGCTTATGACCCTTTATCTTTGGGGGGGGGGGGGTTTAGGGGAGTAGTACTTACTTACATACTTAGACTTAGGTCTTCCCACGCCGGCTGGTGTATTAGGTGGCAATGGTGCCTCTCCACAACGATCTCTCTTGTGCTTTTGACCGAAGTTCTTCGAGCGACGATCTGAATAGCGCAGCATCCATCTCAAGGTATTCGCCTAGTGTTGTCTTCTGTCGCCCACACCTTCTGATGCCAGAAGGAACCCAACACCACACATCGTTAGGTAGGCGGCCCTCGCCCATCCGTACCATGCTACCCAAATAACGCCATTGGTTAGTCGTAATTCCATCGATCACGAGTAGCTGCTTTGTCTTTTCACAAATAAACATATTAGTGATCTTCTCAGTCCACTGGTTACCGAAGATGCGCCGAAGACAGATATTCTCAAAACCATGGACCATCCGAACATTAGTAAAGAGAGGACGTTACTGTTGAAGAGCCGGAGCTTCAGCTTGAGGAAGTATGCTACATTCCTCCACACATTTCTTAGTTTATGAAAGGTGCTTCCTGTGCATGCAGCGCGTGTGGTGATTTCCCGCTCAAGGCTTCCATCACATTTAATGAGATTACCAAGGTACTTGAACTCTTCAACCTCCTCTAATACATTGGATCCAACTTTGCGCGGTGGGACAGGTAGGGTACTGACTTTGTTTCAGATGACTTTTGTTTTCTGTACTGATTGACAGACCAGCCTGCTCGGCCATGTGAGAGAACACAGTGTATATTCTTTTGTAGCTTCTCTCTTAAATGGGATAGGAGAGTTATATCATTGGCAATATCACCGTCACATAGTGTGCGGTTTTGGCTCAGCTGGATTCTACCTGTTAAGCTGCATATTCGAAGTATATAGTCAATGAGCATAGCAAACAGCACTAGGGATAGGATACATCTTTGGTGGAAACCAGACTTCACACTGAACCATTCGGTAAGATCCCCATCATCAGTCCTTACAGCACATAACTGGTTCTCGCATAGTGTGACAATGGTCCGGACAGCTTTGTCGGGGAATCCATAATATCGTAGTATTCTCCATAGTGAGTTTCTGTGGTCTGGGTCAAACGCCTTCAAACAGTCAATGAAGGCAGTAATAATCTCAGTCTGCCATTCATTTGATTATTCTATGAGTACTCTCAAACTGAATATCAAATCAGCAAACGAATCCCCCTGGTCGAAACTCATGCCGCTCATCTCTTAGTATTGCTTTGACTTTTGATTGATTGCGGTTCAGTACTACTTGGTAGAAAGTTTTACTCCCTACAGACTGTGGAGTGATACCTCGCCAGTTATTGCAGTCATTTGTTCTGCCTTTCTTAAAGAGCTGGACAATAATCCCTTTCTTCTAATCAATGGGAATATTTTTCCCATCGATTGTTTCTCGTAATATGTGTTCGTTTAAGGTGTGACTTTAATCATTCATTATGGTTTGTGCTTGTTTTTGGTGCCAAAGGGAGTCACTAGACTTTAAATATTTTTGATCAGCTGAAGTTACCAATCTTAGAAGATTGTCAGTCAGCTTACACTTAAAGGAGTTATGGAACTTCTAATATTTTCAATTAGCTCCTACCAAAAGGATTTATTGAACTTGGAAGGCTTTCGATCAGTCCTGACCAAAAAGAATTATCTACTTCACTTCCAAGCCCCGTCTATTTGCCTCTTTAAAATACTTTTATTCAGTTGAAATTTTATGAGCACTCAGCTGAGGTCAACAAACTTCCCTCAATAAGTTTATATTACTGACTTTTTTCGGTTGAGGTGGTAGAAGGCATTAAAATTGGAAAGTTATGGCTCTCCGGAACATGAGGTTGTTGAATTTCAGAAACCAAACAGGATGAGAGGCAACAGCTACTGTTATTTTACTCTTGGATATAGGATCTGTATATTGGATATAGGATCCAAAATCTGTTTCATCAGCCTAATTACTAGACAGACTGGCGAATATTCTGCAAAACTATGTAAATGGCTATAGTTACAATGTTGAGTGTCCTGGATTCGTCTGACCTCCTCAAGGGAAGAGTCGTATTATCGTCATAATTATCTGACATCCATGAATACCCATGAATTTAATAGAGATTTTCTGCAATGAATTTTTTTTGGCAACTTCAGAGCGTTTGTTTTAGCCGTCCTAGTTCAGTATTTGGCATGTTAAACTTGAAATCTTGTGTCTGTGAGGACAAGCGTTCGAGTTCTTGTGTTGCTGGTTATTTAGTTTGGAATGGGGGTCAGTAAGGTAAATAAGTAGGGTGTATAAAAATACAAGATGGCTGCCCTACAGCACCTCATTAAATTTCTTGACTAAAGAGCCGTGAAACGGAGATCACCAATGCTTGTTTGGGCTTTAAAGTCTATTGTAGCACCCTTTACCTTTTTTTACTAGAGGGCTCGTGTCCAATCTGATAGGCATCGTGATTTGTATTTCTCTGCACTGTGACGCATGGGTCAAAATTGCTGCAACACTTCAATGGGCCTTTATACCAATGGTGTAGTTACAACATGTATCGTTATTCAGATTAAGTAATATCAATATTTTCTTAATGACATGCATCTCGAAATTTAGCCACATATCAATGCCATTTATAACTCATGTTTCTTTATTGTAGTTATCAGCTTGGTTTAATACCGACCAAATGGGATCTTTCTCTTTCTGACAAGATAACCGCTTCAAGTTTTTGCCGAAGACGCCTTCCGGTCGTTATCACGAGACTTAAAATGGTGGATTCTATAAAGACTGCCACAACATTGGTTGAGCAAGGTCATATTCGGGTGGGCCCAGAAGTAATCAAAGATCCAGCATTCCTTGTTACAAGAAATTTAGAGGATTTTGTAACGTGGGTAGACTCGTCCAAGATAAAACAAAAAGTTATGGAGTACAATGAAGAGGTAAGCGCATGAGTATTTGCCTGAGTTACAAATGCCATTTTTTATGTGAAAATGACAACAAATAAAATCTATGTTAACTGTAATAAAATAAGCTGGATAAATTACTTCAGATATTGTAAGCTGGTTTTCCTAGGTGTTCTGTTTAGCTATTGTTTTTTTTTACATTTTAGTTTAAAAAAAAATAGAAGAAAGCTACCGATGAGAATATATTTTATTTTCTACAATAAAAGAGAGTAACACTAAGATGGGTACTGTCACGAAGTGAAAGATCTCTAAAATAAATGATTTTTTTGTGATGTTTAAAAAAAAGAACAACACTGGTGGTGTTATATTATGTTTTCAGTATAAATGTAACTAGTAGTCAAAGAGCTCTTGTCGCGGTTGACCACCCCAGTCTTATTTGGTGCCATCTATGTTCGTTTTATGTCTGGCTGAAGTTTATTTCGTTTTATTTATTTATTTTTGTTTAATTCTTAGTTCATTGACTTATCTTAGTAGGCTCTTAATGTACAAATCAGAACGTCACAGGATGTTTACCTGCCTCCAAAAATTTATCAAGCAGTTTTCGGGCCTATACTATGACGTTTGCATATAAAACATAAGTACCTTGATATTTTAAAATTGTTCTGTTTAAGCTTTCTGGGCGACCAGAATTCCAGCAGGGTCGAACGTTGTCACCATTCTAATGCAATTCACTAATAAGTTTGTTCATTTAAAACTAATTATTTGCTAAATTTGGGGTCGTGTCCGCAAATGTTTCTTGAAAATCCAAAGTACTCTTAACCGAAATATCCATTAGTTCCGTAGGCCAACTATGTATAACAGACCTGACTCAATCCGAAGATGTTTCTGTGAGTCATTCTACTAAAAATAAGTTGTTTCGTCTTAACTTTGGGTATTTACCCCGGTGCGTTTGCTCCATGCAAGTGCAAATAAATTTAGCTGTTCAATTAAATTTATGTTTGCTTTAAGATTCATTTATTGATCTATAGCAATATTTGTCATCTCTATTTTTGATATGATTATTCATTTTAACCTCAGATTTTTTTAGTTTTTTTTTTTTTTCTTTCGTTAACTGATTGATAGTAATTGTGGTTTGTTTAAAGTTTGAATCGCTATATGACTTTATTTCTGATCGTTTGAGGTTTTAATATTGTTCTTTACTTTTCTTTAAAAACATCTTTCTTGGAAAATTTTGAAATTAATTTCTGTAGATTTTTAACTGATATAATTTTATTATTGGTTAATATTATAAAAATTTGTGAAGTTTTATTTTTTATTTTTTCTGCTTAAGAATCAAAATATTTAATTGTAATTCAAATTTCAGTCAAAATTCGAAAATTTGGTCAAACTTTTTGATCAGCGGTAGTTTTGTAACATAATTTCTTATTTAATAGTTTTACTACACAATTTTGGGTGAATGGGGAGGGGGGCTGTTAGTCATATGAAATGAAAGTCTATGTAATTTTCTTCTCGTTCCTAATGTGCGCATGGATCCCCTGGAGTCAATAGCTTACGAATATTAGTTTCAAACTATTAAGAAAAGATGTCGGTCCTTTTTTTTGATGAGCCAGTATTTAGGGGACAGAAATATTTTGGTACTTTTACCCCTTTCCCTAAACGTAATATTTGAAGTCCCCTTGCACATCCCAAACAATCCCTGATAGTTTTAACTCGGTCTCACAGTCGCTCCTGATGTATAACACATACACTATATTGAAATCCTGGGTAAATATACTGTCTTTTGATTTACCTTACTACTTCACCGTGATAAAATTTGAAGCTCCACTGAGGATAATAGTGCAAAATCTTTAGCAGATAGACGACAATCAGCTGTTTGCCCCACATCCCCGCCTTCTGAACACGAAATATAAAGTAGCCCAGGACAGTAGCCAGTGGCTACTGTCCTTCTCTAGTTTTCAAATGATAATAGTCTAAATCGCATTTCTGTGGCTTAAATGTAACACTGACACGTTATAACAAGTTCGAGGACAGTAATTTTTATTATTAAAATTTAATGGGAAGGAGGAAAGCAAAGACTACATTTTCTCTATTTTCTAGAGGGGATGAGGGACAATAACCTGTTAGCTTTTGCTTTACCCATTACCTCTTGTGGTCTGCTACCCTCTAATTCAACGTTGCCAGGTTTTTTAGCTCAAAAGAATAGATGTCCTTAAGTCATCAAGTCTTTTGTATTTAAGAAACTGGAGATAATAGTGCAGATTGATGACTTTTTTTTTCTGGAGTAGAATTGAAAGGACTCCGTCAATTCTAATATATTTTTTTTTTTCAGAGAGACGATTTTTTGTTGTGACCATAGCGTGAAAGATGATTTTTAAGAAAATGCTTCGAGATGGAAAAGTTTTGTTTGTTTCGATCTGAAACTGTTGTTAACAAAAAAAAATGGTAAACTATATAAAGTTCTTCGTCTTTTTGTCATGTTTTAACTTTTGATCAATTTATATTTATGTTTTTGTTGTTTTTTTTTTTCTTAAATGCTGTCGCATATAGTATCCCTTAATCTTATCATGCAGTACGCAAAAAAACTTGCAGACGATACACATGATAAAAAGTCCAACAGCCTAAAAGATCCAGGATGGATTTTTCAGAAGTATCCTCCTCTCAATGTTGGCACGGATTCTCCTGGAAGATATAGGGTTCATCCAAAACGGGACAACCTCAAGTGATTGTTTATCTAGTTACCTTAAACTTGAATTATACGGATTTGAAGAAGCCCTAGAATTATAAAATACATCTCCCATATTTAATAAACTTGAAAAACACACTCAAGTCATAGCAATGGCGTCGACATAGTAAATAACGATGTGTCAATGGTTTGTTAGTTTCGTTTGCTTCTTTTTGATTGTAGACATCGGTACAGTTGTTTCTAGAAAGTGAGGCGGATTTAAACCCAAGTTTGAGTGTTCTACTAGGGGGTGAACCCAATCATATATGTAATAATTTCTGTTCGTTTTAAGTTTTGATGTTGCTTCTTACTTTTTATTTAATTTCTTGTTTTTAAAATAATGCTGGGAAATCTGGCGCCCCCTTCATAGCAATGTCCCTTACCCCATGAACACTTCCTCCATGGAAAGATCCTCCCGCGTAACACTCGGCCCACCCCACCCCCCTCAACTGCCAAAAAAATCCCCCCTGAAAACTTTTGTATACTTTCCAATAACCAATACTATATGTAAACATTGGGCAAAGTTCATAACTTGCAGACTTTCCTCCGGAGACCGTGAAGGATTAAGTCATCCTCAAAGACATACTTATTGTATTTTTCGACCACGTCGGACAAAATGGCTATCTCAAAATTTTGATCGGGTGACTTTGGGGAAAAAATGAGTGTGGGAGGGGGCCTAGTTGCCCTCCATTTTTTGGGTCACTTAAAAACGGCATTAGAACTTTTAATTTTCGTTTGAATCAGCCCTCCCGTGATATTCTAGGACCACTGGGTTGCTACGGTCACCCCTGGGAAAGAAAACAAATAAACAGGCATCCGTGATCTCTCTTCTGGCAAAAAATACAAAATTCCACATTTTTGCAGATAGGAGCTTGAAACTTCTATAGTAAGGTTTTCTGATACGGTGAATTTGATGGTGTGATTTTCATTAAAGTTCTATGACTTATGGGGCGATTCCCCCTTTTTTTGAAAACAAGGCAAATTTTCTCAGGAGCGTAACTTTTGATGGGTAAGACTAAACTTGATGAAACTTATATATTTGAAATCGGGATAAAAATCTTATAATTTTTATGTATCTATTGGTATCAAAATTCAGTTTTTTAGAGTTTCAGTTACTATTGAGCCGGGTCGCTCCTTACCAGCGTTGCCAACGTTGTACAATTGTACCGTTTTGGTACAATTAAGAGATCCCGGTACAAGGCGGTACATTTGAAATTGTTTTGGCACAATCCAAACTTTAACGTAGTCCACATCTCGTGAACGACGTTATCGGTAAATTTGGTTTCAAAGATCTTTGCGAAATCATCAAGAAGCAGAAATTCTCAATAATAGTTGATGAAAGCACAGACTTGAGTAACAAAAAGAGCCGGATTATAGTTGTTCGCCATCTTGATCTGAATGGTGTTGATCGAGAAGACGGTTTTCCTGTAAGTTACTCCTTCTTGAGACCTATACAAGTTCAGCAATGTACAACCGAAGATATTTACTGGGCCTTAACTAAACTATTTTTTCAAGAAATTGGAGCTCTAAAGGCAAACCTAATAGGATTTGCCACAGACAATGCTTTGGTTATGACGGGGGAGCAAGGTAGTGTTTAGGCGAAGCTGTCAGAAGACTACTACTTAAGCTTATTTGTACTTGGTCATTCCTGCCATTCCATTCACTAATGTGCTAGTGCTGCCTTTAAACAATTGCCAAAAGAAATTGAAGGTTTTGTCTGAATGTATACGGCTATATTTGTCGCAAACCAAAAAAGGCCAATGAGATTTTAGAATTGTAAAAGTAGATGTAATTAAAAGAACATCGAATCTTGAGACATATGGTAACTCGATGGTTGTCTAGACAAGCCGTTGTAGCTCAATATTTGGAGCAGTGGGATGTCTTGACTTTATTCTTCCGTGCAGAAAGTCTTAAAGAGGCCAACAAGCCGGGTAAAGCCACTGCCATAATAACAAATCTGCTATCAGCGGTTTTCAAGGCTTAATTTGCCTTCCTGGTGTATATTTTAAAGTATATCGAAGACCTAACCAAGCAATTTCAAGCAGAAGACACCAAGATTCATCTTGTCTATAATCGCTTTTCTTAAGTGTGTAATACAATAGCATCCCACTTTGTTGCCTAGTTATACCAAAGAAAGTGATTCCCGCCTTATAAACCCGCATGACACCAAATACTGCGTCGATGTCAAGGACGTGGAATGTGGGGGCCGAGTGGAAGTGATTTTTGCCAAAGAAAAGGTATCTATCCGCTGCAGTTCAGTTTAAAAAAGAGTGTAGGAAATTTTTGACCGTGCTCTGTGATTAGATGAGAAAGCGTTTTTTGTACTCCAGATATTCATCGGGACCTCTCTGAAATTATCAATGGCTGGCGTAGTTTCCGTGTATTGCGAGTTAGGTGCGAAGATAGCACATCAATTGGGGGCAAATCAAAAGAAAAAATTAGCTAGGCAGTAAGCCATAAGCGGGAAAGAAAGAATTAACCCCAACAATCAGGTTCGAGAATGCTTTCAGAAAATTTTACGCTACTGCCTGGGTTTATTTTTCCTGCTCTTGCCCAAGAACTTTTTCTCAGTTTTCTGGGAAATCAATTAAATATAACTACCGGCTAGTGTCGCAAAGCGACGCGAGCGGCAAATTTTTAACGTACTGTTCAGATGGTACAAACTAATCTCTTGTGGTACAACCACAGACAAGAAGTATTATCATAAATTGATAATACTGTAATTCATTATCATAAATGTAATATTATCATCAATGTAATTTATTATCATAAATTACATACTTCTTGTCTGTAGGTACAACTTTGATCAGAAAACTGGTACAATTTATATCAAAGCGTTGGCAACGCTGCTCCGTACTGACAGTGATTGAGAAAAACAACGCTGGGCCTGGAAGCATTTAGCAGGAATTTTCGAAGCTGGTTGCCGAGGTATAGCAAACAACTAATAATTTTTTTAAGATTTACCTTATAAACAAAACGCTATAATAACTAAGGAAGTAAATAGTAGCCTTGTTCAACAATCGGTAAATATTTACTAAACATATTATTGAGTTACAACTAAAGTGAATATACCACTTGATGCCTTTTTTATGCTCTTTACAAATATAATAGGCCTAGCCTAATCATTTTTGTCGGAAATGAATTTTTGCCCCCACCCCTAAATATAGCGATGCAGGGTATATATTTGCACATTAGGGGGTGGGGGTAATTTTATTTCTGATGTAAATGAGGGGTAAGTTTAAACTTGTTCCTAGTCTTATTGACTTAGTCTTCTTGACATTAATTTTAAAACCTATTCTTGCACCCTGAACTCACAAAACCTCTAAAAGTACATTAATTTTGCCAACATTTCTACATAGGATGCTTAAATCATCAGCATAATCTACAATATCATGCAAGGCTTTATAAGACTATAGTCAGGCCTGTATTAGATTTCAGTGCATATCTCACCTCTCCTTTCCTATAAGAATGATACTAGCCTAATTGAGGGAGTTCAGAGACATACCATAAAGTGCATAGCTTGTCTATATAATCTCCCTTACAACAAGAAACTAGAGCACCTTTAGCTACCAATACTTGTTTTCAGACACTACCATGGTGACATAATGCTGGCCCACAAGTATGATACTCACACTGAGCTCATACCAAACCCTTCTTTACCAAACATTAAACATAATAGAGGAATATTTGGATATGAAAGGATTAGAATTAAATAAGAAGAAAATGGTAATTGTAGTTTTTAGGAAAGGTGAAAAATTAATGAAAGGTGATGAATTTACATTTAAAGGTGATTTTATAGAGATTGAAAATGAATTTGTGTATTTAGGAGTCAAGTTTTGGTAAAATTCTACTTTAGTTACTTTTGGCTATCTTGGAAAGGGGTTGGGTTAGGAAAATGAAACTTTCAAGGATGGATGTACATGCTAAGGTTTGTCCCGGGAAGGTACTTTGAAGTACCTACCTCCACTCACCCCCCTCTATATAATGGTAAATTACTGCACATTACTAGTTGTTTTTAACTCATATTTCATCCTATATTACTATCATAAATATAAATCACTGCTTACCTTACACAACTTCTGCTTTTAACCTTGTTCATTAAAATATATTCCAAAATCCTATTTAAATCCTAAGCCATTTAATTTTCAACCCATGCCAACTTTCTTTATGGTATATGAAACCAGATTTGTTGTGATGTCACACTTGCCTTATCAGAAACCCTTACCCTTAAGGGTAGCAGGCACATGCCAAACAACTCTGTTGATAAGACCATTTAAACTCTATTAATTAGGGAAAGGATTTGACAAGAGAGACCAGTAAAAATAACCTAATCCTTTTTAGAGGACAAATTATGTTATGGGAAGATGTTTTTGAAATTCCTCTTCCACCCAAACTTAAAATTTTCTAAAATTCTACTTTAGAAGCTTTTAAAATATTTCTAAAGTACTAAAAGATAGAGTGCTAAAAACATCAGAATCAACTTCAGAGGACACATTATATCACGGGAAGAGGTTTTTGAAATCACCCTTCCCCCCAAACTCAAAATTTTCCAAAATTCTACTTTAGAAGCTTTTTATATATTTCCAAAGCACTAATAGATAGAGTGCTAAAAACATCAGAATCAACTTCAGAGGACACGTTATATCACGGGAAGAGGTTCTTAAAATCCTCCTTCCCCCCAAACTCAAAATTTCCCAAAACTCTACTTTAGAAGCTTTTTAAATATTTGTAAAGCGCTAAGACATAGAGTGCTACAAACATCAGAATCAACTTTAGAGGACAATTTATGTCATGGGAAGATCTTTTTGAAATCCCCCTTCCCCCCAAACTCAAAATTTCCAAAATTGTTACTTTAGAAACTTGTTTAAATATTTCTAAAGCGCTAAGACATAGAGCAGAATCAACTTTAGAAGACAATTTATGTAATGGGAAGGTGTTTTTGAAATCCCCCTTCCCCCCAAACTCAAAGTTTTCCAAAATTCTACTTCAGAAGCTTTTTTAAATATTTCTAAAGCGCTAAGACATAGAACGCTACAAACATCAGAATCAACTTTAGAGGGCAATTCATGTCATGGGAAGATGTTTTTGAAAACCCCCTTCCCCCCAAACTCAAAATTTTCCAAAATTCTACTTCCAATGCTTTTTTAAATATTTCTAAAGCGATAAGACATAGAATGCTACAAACATCAGAATTGACTTTAGAAGACAATTTGTGTCATGGGAAGATGTTTTTGAAATCCCCCTTCCCCCCAAACTCAAAATTTTCCAAAGTTTTACTTTAGAAGCTTTTTAAATATTTCTAAAGCACTTATAGATAGAGTGCTAAAAACATTAGAGGACACGTTATATCACGGGAAGAGGATTTTAAAATCCCCCTTCCCCCCAAACTCAAAAATTTCCAAAATTTTACTTTAGAAGCTTTTTAAATATTTCTAAAGCACTAATAGATAGAGTGCTAAAAACATCAGAATCGACTTCAGAGGACACGTTATATCACGGGAAGAGGTTTTTAAAATCCCCTTTCCCCCCAAACTCAAAATTTTCCAAATTTCTACTTTAGAAGCTTTTTAAATATTTCTAAAGCACTAATAGATAGAGCTCTACAAATATCAGAATCGACTTCAGAGGACAAATTATGTTATGGGAAGATGTTTTTGAAATCCCCCTTCCCCCCAAACTCAAAATTTCCCAAAATTCTACTTTAGAAGCTTTTTTAAATATTTCTAAAGCGCTAAGACATAGAACGCTACAAACATCAGAATCAACTTTAGAGGGCAATTCATGTCATGGGAAGATGTTTTTGAAATCCCCCTTCCCCCCAAACTCAAAATTTTCCAAAATTCTACTTTA
>JAQQPU010024873.1:0-12385 GCA_029168905.1 Artemia sp. Kazakhstan ARC1039
TGTAGAGACTTGATTATTATTTGCCGTCAATTGAAGCGAGCATTGCTGTACACCTAAATACATAAGTCATAATAAAACTATTGTCTTTCTATTTGCGTTTATTATATTTTATATGTCTGTATCTAGTCTAGACCCCGAAGCCGCGCCGAAAAGTCGGCGGCGCGCCGCTGAGCTTGCATCAGCGCGCTGACGCCGCCGCTGATTCTATCGGCGGCGGCGTCACTAATACGCCGCCGGTTTTTTTCTTCTCTCTTTTTTGGTTATTGATATTGACCTCCGGGCTTCAACCATCATCCCGGCTAATATGTTTCTTAAAAATAAATACTGTCATCTTGGGCTCGCCATGTATATCGGTTCATAGGAAGGAGAAGAAGAAATTATTCTTGAAACAAAAATTCTACCTTCCACTTTAAAATTCTGTTCATTTTTCTTTCTGATTTTTTGGATGAAAAGAGGTAGGTAAAAGAGCATTAGGCAATTCAGGATGTTGTCATAGGCAGCGCAATCGAGCTGTCTAAGTAAAGAACAATGTTGGCACAATGTATTATTTTTTTCCATACCAGGGCAATTCATATCGAAGGAGTTGTCGTAGAAACTTCAAAAAGGGCTCATTCGATTGGAAATTGGAATAACTAGTGCCCTTTTTAATAGTCGAAAGTGATTGGAAGGCAGCTAACACCCCTTCCACGCCCACCGTCTCCCCAAACACATCCAATCAAAATTTTAAGATAGCCATTTTGTTCAGAGTAACTGATTTTCAGAGAGAAAATATGTTTTTTGAGGAGGTTACTCCCCCACAACCCTTAGGGAAAGGGTTTTTTAGTTATGCCCTGTAGGTATATAAGAACGATGTTGGCACTATGTATTATTTATTATTTTTTCCTTTAGACCAGGGCACTTCATATCGAAGAAGTTGTCATAGAAACTTCAAAAAGGCCTCATTCAATTAGAGATTGGAGTGGCTTGTGCCCTTTTTAATAGTCGAAAATTATTGGAAGGCAACTAACACCCCTTCCACGCCCACCATTTCCTGAAACACATACAATCAAAATTTTGAGATAGCCATTTTGTTTAACGTAGTTGAAAGTTCTGGAAATTAGGTCTTAGAGGATGACAAACACCCTCACAGCCCTTAGGGTAAGGGTTTTAATTTATGCCCTGGGGGCATAAACGGTGTTTATAGAAACCGTTGTCATAGAACCTCAAAAAGGGATCATTAGTTTAGAAATCAAAAAGCCTAGTGCCCTTTTTAATAATCGAAAGTGATTGGAAGGCTTGACATTTTTATAATAGAGATCGATGTGGGTATAATGTATCATTTTTTTTGTTGTTTTTGTTGTTTAGACCAGGGCACTTCGTATCAAAGGAGTTGTAGGAACTTCGAAAAGGGCTCATTCGATTGAAAATAGAAAGGGCTGATGTTCTTTTTAATAGTCGAAAGTGATTGGAGGGAAACTAATCCCCCTCCCACGCCCACCCTCCCATCTGCCTTTATGTTTAAAAAGTAAATGTTGCCTTAAGATTAAATCAAAATGCACTGTGTTTATGCTAATTCCCAATAAGGCATCTTAGCAGTATCCCAAGAACGATTGAGGGTATTATGTTCAAACTTTCAGGGCTTCTTCTGCTCTTAAAATTTAACCAAATCAAAATAGCGTAAGTGTATCCAAGCTATCAAAGAAAGTAAACAAATTTTTTTGCAAATGTTATCAAGTTTTCCATTTCAGGTCAACTAGAGGAGGTATGAAACTAAATTAAACTCTACTATTTGTGTCCAGATTTTTATAAGGGTCTATGTTGTTAAATTTTGCTGAAAATTGTTTTCCAGCATACAAATAGCAGGCCAAACTATAAATTCTTAAAAAAACGAAAAGATTTAAAGTATGATTTTCTTTTTCCCTGAAAAGACTATGTCAATATAAAACAAACAGAAATTAATTAAAAAACTGTTTCCAAAAAATAAGTTTTTTCAAAGAAAAGTAAAGAACTCCATTAAACCAAAAATGAACAAAATTAAAATCAAATAATCTACCAAGCGTGAAACTACCACAAATCAGCATCGATAAATAAATGAAACCCAAAACGAACAGAAATTACAATAAATAACCGAGTCAAACTCAAAACAAGCAGAAATTAACATAAGTTGGGCTCAAAACCCCTATGCCTTCCCAAGGCCAGAACATAATTTGTACTTTACTGACAAAAATACAAATGAATATGCATTGTCAGTTTAATATACATATACTGATATTTAGTAATCAAAATGTTAGTATTATTTGATTTATTAAAGTTATAAAAGTAAAAACATTTATATTTTTTCAGTAAAGTGAAAATTATGTTCTGGCCTTGGGAAGGCATAGGGGTTTTGAGCCCAACTTATGTTAATTTCTGCTCGTTTTGAGTTTGACTCAGTTATTTATTGTTATTTTTGTTCGTTTTGGGTTTCATTTATTTATCGATGCTGATTTGCGGTAGTTTCCTGCTTGGTAGATTATCTAGAGCTAGTATAGAAATATATCTATAGAAATGAATTACATTTTTTTGCACAGTTAGCAGAGCACACTGAAGTTGAAGTAGCCTTAAACTTTGACTTGAAACGTTATAACTTGACCACTTCTTTCAGAATAGAATTTCGGAGGGTTATTCCGTGTTGATAAGAACAGAGGGTAAAGGTGCAGTTTAGTTCCTTCTGTAGTGTAGGGCGCAGGAGCCCTATGGTGAAGGTGCAGGTCTGTTCTCCCTTATAAAACAACTTATTTCAGCAGATACAAAGAAGAAGCCCATTTGCGGCATTCTGTGGGACCCCAAGGTCCAATACTAGTATCAGATCCCGCGAGGGGCAGTTTACGCTCGTCAAGTTCTGGCTGTACCGGCCACATGTGCCCCAGCTAAACGGTTTTTTAGCACGACAGGACTGATAGTGACTGCAAAAAGATCAATGGCTCCAGGCAGAGTGAACAAACTCACTTTTGTTACATCAATTGTAACTGAAGTGATGTAACCGCTGATTTAAAATTGCTGGTGTTGTTAAGCCATGGTATCTGGTTTGTATGCAGTGTTTTTCGATGTTGTTATTTGTTTTTTTTTTTCACTTCCTTTTCGTATGTATTTGATGATCAGGAGATGTTTGAACTTCAAACTTTGAAATTTATACACACATTAGCCCAAATCATTAACAAGAAGAAAATGACTAAACACGCGATTTTATAGGAACAATGCGATGTTAAACATAAACACAACATAGGTTTCCCTGGGTCTAGTGGCTAAAAATGAGAATTCTACTTGGTCTGATCGACGGTGAACATAAACACTTTCCGCACGGCCCAACAAATTCTTGTTTTGTCATATTGTTCTTGTATGTTTTTAGCCAACCATTTAAAAATCCTTACTAAAATCGAGGTTGAACGTGCTTGGTGAAGTGGAGTTTTTATTATTATTTTTAATCAGAAAAATCGGCACGCCGTGGCGTGCCGCCGGTCTAAAATCAGCGACGCGCCGCCAAAAAAATTTTGGCGCGCCTGCTGGAGCGCCACCGCCGATACTGAATCACACATTCACCGCCGTCATTTCGGCGTGGCGCGGCTTCGGGGACTAATCTAGTCGCACCACGGGTAGCTAGTTCGCATACTTCCAAGGTAACGCTCCCTAGGAATCTGATTTCCATATAATAAAACAGGTAATTGATTTCGAGATAACCCAAGGAAAAGAGGTTACATTCATTTATTTATTTTATTTTCTCGCTTTCGGCGAGAGGCGCGATCGGTATACCGCTTTTAATCATAATATTACATATGGCGCAGTCGGAAATTGGAGGAAAACCTGCGAACTAGTTAGGCTATAAACCTTGTAATCTAAATTTAATCATTGGAAAGATACAGACATATAAGAAAAGTGATTAGACCTATTGCCGCTAAGCTATTACAGGAAAACCCTTTAGAATATCTCATAGGAGATAATAGCCTCCCCCAAAATAGGTTAAGTGAAATAATAAATTTATTTTGAGTTAATTCAAACGCAAAAAAAAAAATCTTTAGTATAGTAGCTAGGCTAAAACCATGAATAATCTTAGTCCGGTAGATGAATTTTAGATAGGGATGTAGAATAAAATAAGAAAAGTAATAGAGAAAATTTTTAGCACTCCTGAGTAAGCCAAAATATAAATATGAAATAAAACAATGTCAATCAAAATTATGTAGAATAAATGGTTAATAAATTGTGAAAATTTCAAAAGCCCAAAGGCACGCAAGTCCTAATGACGGGACGTCATTAATTAATGGGAAGGGTAATATGTACCGTGAGTAAAATGCGATATATTTAAAATACAAAATTAAAGTTCCTTCTTTCTAAAGATAATTCCGACTTCCTCTAATTAAGTTAAATCTAGTTTCAAAAAAAGAAAAGTCCTTAATCAGCAAAGAGAAAAATTGCATCTTAGCCTCATACAAAGAACGGCGCTGTCCAGCTTTGAATTTCGCCGAGAAGAGTGGTAATAAAAAAACTAAAAAATACAATGTTTTCGCAGGAAGTCTAAGTGATAAGAGTGTGTGAACGTCTAAATCATTAAAAGTATTTAAGACAGATTATTTGACGGAGGGTTTGGCCCGCCTCAGGACTCAGGCCAATTGGGAGTCGTCAATTAGAGCGCAGGACAAAAACTAAACCTTATAATATTGTAAAAGTGCTTTTTTAGAAGATTCGTAAATCAGATTCAGGATCATTTAGACCAGAATTATATTGGCATTCAGGCATTGCGATTCAAATTATTATGCAGTCATTGTAGAGACTTGATTATTATTTGCCGTCAATTGAAGCGAGCATTGCTTTACACCTAAATACGTAAGTCATAATAAAACTATTGGCTTTCTATTTGCGTTTATTATATTTTATATGTCTGTATCTAGTCGCACCACAGGTAGCTAGTTCGCATACTTCCAAGGTAACGCTCCCTAGGAATCTGATTTCCATATAATATAACAGGTAATTGATTTCGAGATAACCCAAGGAAAAGAAGTTACATTCATTTATTTATTTTATTTTCTCGCTTTCGGCGAGAGGCGCGATCGGTACACCGCTTTTAATCATAATATTACAGACTGACCTCTTTTCAGTATTGATTCAGACTTCATTGTGTTAACACCAATATTTTTTCGGATATGACCCTGCTAAAGCTGTGAAATTTCCCTGTGGACTTTCAGTTTGGATTTATTTCCATAATCGGATTATCGTTTTGCTGGCTATATCAAATTCCCCTGGGACAGTATATTTTCATTGCCAGTCTTGAGAGTGTAAGCACCTGTTTTTAGACTTACTATTTCACTAACAAGAACTTAGTTAATTCAGTAACCTTCAGCAATCATAAAAATTCACAATTAAGATCAAATTGGACATACAATATTTGTAGGCAATTACGCTGCGATTGAGGTGGGGAAAGAAAAGTAAGCGGAAGAGGGGTGGAAAGTTGTTAGCAAAAGCCGTGGTACCCGCTGGGCTTGCCCCTTAAATTGCGGGGACAAGGTAGACAGCCTCCAACGCTTCACTTACTTCTCAGGAAACCACCAGAAAAACATCATTCAGCACTCTTGCGGTGAAGTTGTTTTCCCGGAGAGATTATACTTTCGCATTGCGCATAAGGATTAATTGTTTGGATTTTGACCTGGCTATATCTATGGACTGTTTTTGACCTTGAATTGGCATTGTAGTTATTATTGCTGTGACGCGAGCAAGATGTTAGTGGAATACGCATATTCGCCTGTTCTGAATCTTCTCCAATAAACTTTTGTGAAGGAATGGATGACGTGACGATAATGCACTGGAATTTTTTTTTATGTTAAAGTCATTATAGATGCCAAAGCGGAGTTTTGGGGAATAGCAGATCCAAATAAAGCTGTTCCAAAGCGACAGGGTGACCTAGCTTCGCAGAGAAATTTGAAAGATATTTTGGACTTGTTGCGTCAATGTGACTGATAATTACCTGCTGCCTATTTTTGTCATTGTCTCACCTACTGAAGTGCTGGTTATCCCCGCAGTAGCTTACTCCAGGTTGGTCAGTAAAATTAGCTCCCTAGACCGAGCCCTTAAACAGATAAGCGAAACAGTGACATCTTATGATCTGAATTTTCCCTCCTTGCCCAGTGCCTCGTTTAAGCCAAATGGAAACGCATCCACTACTACTGTAGTGATCTCTGGAATTTCTCCCGAGCTTAACAATCCTGTGAAACGTCGCGATGCCATTAACCAAATTAATGGACACCAAGCCATTCATTCTATCAAGCCGTCGGGCAATAAACTTTTAGTGCAGATTGACCCAGTTGCTGCAAAGGACTTTTGTGATGCGGTACCTAATGTTCTGAAGTGCGATGCAAAACTTCAAGAGCAAAAACTCTTTGGAATGGTTAAAGGCATACCGCTAGATCATGACGTCAGTTTGTTCGTGGGACGTGAAGGAGTTGTAGACGCTAAGCGCATTGAGCAGTCCTTGACTGTTAAGGTATTCTCTACGAGGCTGTTGGACTTTCAAATGCACTTCGTCTTGACTTAAGGTAGAATATGAATTTTTCCGAGTATTTAAGTGCCTTCGTCCTCCCCGTTGCTGTTATATTTGTCACTCGCCTGATCATGTGTAGGCCAATTGCACCAGCCCTCCCCGCTCTTCCTGCTGCAGCGGTATGCATTTATTGACAAAAGATGCTCCATGCTTGGTGCATCTTGGAACTCTTGGAACCAAAGCGTGCGCTATGTGGTGAAGGCAATGTTGCATTCAGTCAAAAGTGCCGCTTAATCCGCAATGCCATAGCTAAGCATGCCTCGAACAAGAAATGACTGGAACAGTAACGTTTTCTGTGTGTTCTTTCAACATAAATGGCACCAAAGACAAAGATTATTCAATAAATCAGAAAATGAACGATTTTGACATCGTGTTGCTACAGGAACATCTTTTGCCGGCTGTAAGTGTCAGCTCGCTAAACAGAAGTGACAAACATGTAGTTTATACAACCAGTGCCAGATGTACAAGGGGCAGAGTTTCCGGGGGGCTTGCATGTCTTGTGAGTAATAGACTTTCGTGCTTTTCTCCTCAGTGCATACACTCTTGCGATAATTTTATTGCCCTTTGAATTGCAGATCTAGTGATTATCAATACTTACCTACCTCATGATAAAAAAAGAGTTTTGTCACTTAATAAATTCACAAAAATTGTGTCATCTATGAAGAATTTCCTTCGGAATATTGAAAGTCATAGCTATAAGTAGATCATAGTAGGAGACCTAAATTGTAACATAAATAGAGAGTCAACTCGGTCTGATCTTGTGCTTCAGTCTTTGCCAGATGGATATCAGATAGTAGCTAAGAGTGCAGAGTTTTCGTATATTCATAATAGTGGATGTGTGTCTGATATAGACCACTGTGTTTGCTCAGCTGGTGTGATATGCTCGAGTGTCGAGGTTCATGGTGAAGAAAGAGATTATGAACATCTCTTCCTCTAGAGGGTCCTCAAATTTGCCTACATGACAGGTCTATACCTAGGCTATTGAAATTTAGACCAAACAACATTTTACCTTAATTTTCAGGGGTGAGCAACGTTTGACTATTAAAGTCATTGGTTCTTTATACTCTAACCAACAAATATTGTCATTTACTCTTATATAGAAAGTACTATAAAGTCAAGTAAAAGACATTATTGTGTTTCCTTTAAACATGGAGATTGATATAAAGTCTTCTGTATGACTTTTTAAACATTAAATTATTATAGAGAAGTATGAATAAAGTTAAAGAGAAGACTTTTTAGTTGTCGTATTTAATATATGATCCCCACTAACATGTCATACAGAAGAAATTATATTACCTGACATAAACATAGCCTAGTAGAGAAAACATCGAAAAGTTATACAGATGACAATTTAATATATTATTCTACTATAAAGCATTATGAATAAAGTCATACAGATGACTTTTTATACCTTATACTACGGTATTAGTTTAGCCGTGTGTCATCTCATAAGGAGGCATGTTAAGAAAACAATTCTTACTTTAAAATATTATAATGATCCTAGTTCTTATATTATCCAATGGGAGAACCTTTATCACCAAGTCTTTCCTCTAAAAATCCTTCTTTTTCAAGCTTAAAAGAAAATGTTTCCAAAACGCACGTTAAAAGTACCACGTTGCTTAAGTCTTTTTAAATTGCCCCTATAAATTGCCTAATAAGTTGTTTTATAGGGAGCGTTCATGTCGGTCTTTTTAAAACTTATTTTTTTAAAGAGCAGTGGCGATGGGCCAAAATCAAAATATGAACGCTTAAGACCGGCATGAACGCTCTCTATAAAACAACTTATTAGGTGGTAATTTATAGGGGCAATTTAAAAAGACTTAAGCAACGTGGTACTTTTAGCATGGGTTTTGGAAACATTTTCTTTTAAGCTGGAAAAAGAAGGATTTTCAGAGGAAAGACTTGATGATAAAGGTTCTCCCGTTGGATAATATAAGAACTAGGATCATTATACATATTCTAAAGTAAGAATTGTTTTCTTGACATGTCTCCTTATGAGATGACACAAGGCTAAATAAATACCTATACTACTATAGACCAAACATAAATAAATTCTTACAGATGACTTTTATACATCATAATATTATTGAGCAAGCATGAATAAAGTCTTACATATGAATTTTTGGGTTTACATATTTTTTACTTAGAGCAGCATAAATAAAGTCATTCAGATGCCTTTTTAATGTATCACTGTACTATAAAGCATAATGAATAAAGTCAAACAGATGACTTTTTATACCTCATACTATTATAGAGCAAACTTAAATAGTCTTACAGATGACTTTTTATACCTCATAGGCCTACTACTATAGAACTTACTTACTTTACTTTACTTTCGGCGGGAACCAGACGATGAACTGTCCTGCCCAGCACCAAAGGATCTTGGGATGACTTCCGACGACCACTTGGACCTGTCGGCTGCAGCTTCTCCGGTGATCTTCAGCCATTCTTTGTCTCATCTCCGACCGTGTCTCCTGAATCCTCCCTAGGTCCTCCTTGAATTTTTGCCACAGGTTCTTCTTTTGTCCTCCTGGTTTACGTTTCCAGGAAGGGGCTGGTTCGCAGACAAGGACGTCTCGACATATCATGCCTTCGGGACGGCAAAATGTATGGCCGAGGAACTTCAGACGACGTCAAACATAATGCGTTGTATGGCGGCATATGGAAAAAACATAAATAAAGTCTTACAGATGAAAATGTTATAGGAAAGACATTATACTACCTCACTCCTTTATAAAAAAACATGAAAAAGTCAAACAGATAACTTATCAGTTCTTCCAAAACGACAGCGTTACCAGTTATAAGAAACAGATGTGATTAGCCGAAACAGCTCTTTTCGACCTGAGAAGTGCGACAAGCCATACTTTTGTAACCTAAAGAGCTTGACAAGCCTAGAATTTTGACATCCATGTCAAAATGGCAGGACAGCTTAAGAATTACATTCAAAGAGCTGATTCAGATTAGGAAGATGTTTTTACAGCACTGGCTCAGTTAGATGCACTAATTTATAACCAGTGGCATAGCTACAGTATTTTTATTGGGGTGCAAGAGGGGGTGCTATTAAAGTAGAGGCTATTCAAGTGGTATAGAAAAAAAGTAACTATTTAACAAACACGCTACTCGGAGAATTTGTAAACATTACTCAATATATTATAAATATTAAATTCACATTAAACAATGATAGAAATAAGTGCTGGTGCTTAGTTTTTACTAAAAATGTCAGCAATGAGCTTCTGCAGACGACAGTAGTACAGCGTAAGCAAGTTTTCGGGAGGGCGAAGTTAAATATCATACACATTCAGCTTTTCAGCCAGAATCACCACTATTGCTGCAGTCCATATCCCCCCCCCATACCCACCACATACCCACCACAGGATGCTCAATTTCATTCTGGAACCAAGCTCTATTCTAATAGCCCCGGGTATTACACTATTCATTTGATCGTAATTTTGTATGGATTTTGACTCTGTAAGATTTAATTTGTTGCACTAAACTTTTAACACACGTGTTTTATTGACATATTATTTATGACTTTTTATTAAATTTATTTGTTTGTGGGTTCACCGATTTTTATGAACAAATAGGATTGATATCAGCGGGCCATATAAAGCCGAAAATAATCACAGGCCGCTTAAAAGTGCTATATAAGATGCATAATAAGTCAAAGTATTATCCCATAAAGTGTAACATTATATAGTGACATAAACCTCTCATTTGAATAGTGACCATATTCAAATTTGAAAGCATTGACAAAATTTAAAGTTATAATTTTATAATTTATTTGTTGGGCATTGTTTGACAAAGAATATCCAGAAAAACTGAACAATTCATGGTATCATTGTGGCAGAAACCTTATATTAATTAAAAATTGCCATGGATGCCAATGGGAAGGGAAATTGACTTCTAGAGTTTGGAAATTACCTTTCGCTTTGCATCTCTGTTAAAAAAAAATGAATTTTATAAAAGTAATGCAAAAGTTTTTCTTGTATAAATCAAGGTAAGGGGGCTATGCATTTTTGGAGGGGGGTTACACTGAATATCGTTTTTATGTGTATAATTCTTTTCACAAGCAAATCTCGGTTTCCTATTGCTGCATGATAAAACTGAGAACAATAGAAACTGAGAATGGGTTGGTGCCGCTTATACGTGCACACAAACTTTCTAAATTGAGAGAAAAATATACCTATTTTGCTTAAATTCACTTTATTCTATTATCAACAGACATTTAGTGCATCATCCTGATACTGAGATAAATGTCCCACAAGTAGCAATGGCTTTGTGTGAAATGCGACTAATTCCAGTCATAATTCTTAGCATATTTATGTCATTTCTTTTTGGAGCTGGTTAAAAGAAATATTTAGAAAAGTAAAAATTGTGAAAAGTCAGCATAGTATTGTATATAGAGGCACTCCTTCATTTGTTGGTTAGTATATGGATTCAAAACGTAAGGAACATGACGTTTATTAGGCGTTTCAATGACAAATAAGAGAATCGGATTGATTTGATTGGAGTAACTTTGCTTTACAAAACACTTCGTTTTATTTAAATATATATTTTGAGTGGCTTGTTTTTACTGTCTTACCTAAGAGAGTTTCCGAGAAAGTTATCTCTGTGTATTCCCATTGATTGCCAGTAATCCGTGCATTTCTACTTGCTTCTCATAATCCAGTGTTCATGAAAACCCTTTTCCTGGGCTAACCGTATAAAAATAAATGATATGAGATTGACCCTGTTTCTTTCAACCCAGTTTTTTGTTTTAGTTTTCTAAGTTACGCAGAATGTAGATATTGCTTTAGGAGGTGAAAATTAGTATTTTGCTTCGATGGGAATAACTTTGCTTTACGAAGCACTTTTTCTTTATCAAAATATTTAGTTTGAATGGCTCTTCTTTGCTGTTTACTTGAGAAATTTTCTGAGAGAGTTATCCCTGTGCATTCCCATTGATTGCTATCAATCCATGCATTCCTACTGGCTTCTGATAATCCTATGTTCAGGAAAACCAATTTCCTAGGCTAAGCATCAAAGAAAATTTAGCTTATATGAGATTGACCCTGTTTCTTTCAGATATACTTTAATAGCAGAAGAAACAAAAAAAAAGTACTTCAGAATTCCCAGTTGGAGCTTATGGAAAATATCAGCAGCAGAATCGCAATTTGAAAAATGGTGATACCAATTTAGACACCATAGGTGATTTCAAGCTTCAAGACCTATAGACACTACCCTTATTTTATAGTAATTAAATGTTTTCATCTCGTTTGTTTGCTCATTTGTTTAAGTTCAAAAAATGGACAAACATCACTGTTTCTTTGTTTTTGAAACTGTGCTATAAAACAGGTCCAACAAGCCAGCTTTTTAATTTATTTTTTGCAATTTTACTGTTTACAGACCGAAATTGGAAAATGCACTACTTCTGTGATTTCTAATTCTTGATATTAGCATTCTGAAAATCCTTCAGGATTATGCATATAGATCCAATGTAATTATGAGTCAAATATGAAATGCTTTGGGAAAACGGAATTTTATTAACATTACTATACTTTTTCCCAAGCTCACAACTGAAGCAGAAAACCATGACATGTCTTTGAAATTTTAAGGCTTATGTATTGTATTTTGGCACCTTAAATGACAAATACCTCTGCTCTAATTTCCTATTTATGTTGACGAAGGTTACAGCTTGATTATTGATTATATTAAGAACATGAGTAGAAAATACATACATAAAACACGACATGAAAAGTTTTAAGACGCTTAGGGGCCACAAATTTTAAATATTTCAAATAATTGAACTGGTAAGAAAATAATAATAAAACTTTCTAAACCAGGTCTTCAGAGTATTTTATG
>JAQQPU010024875.1:0-12384 GCA_029168905.1 Artemia sp. Kazakhstan ARC1039
AGCTCCCCCCCCCCCCACGCCCATCATTCCCTCCAAACACATCCAATCAAAATTTTGAGATAGCCATTTTGTTCAACGTAGCTGATATCCAGATAGAAAATAGGTTTCTGAGGAGGACACTCCCCCGCGACCCTCAGGGCAAGGGTTTTAAGTTATGCCCTGAGGGCATATAAGGTTTTTATAGAAAGCGTTGTCGTAGAAACTTCAAAAAAGCTCATTCGATTGGAAATTCAAAAGGCTAGTGCCCTTTTTAATAGTCGAAAGTGATTGGAGGGCAACTAGCCCCCCTCCACGCTCATCATTCCCCCAAACATATCCAATCAAAATCTTGAGATAGCCATTTTGTTCAGCGCAGTTGATTTCCACATCGAAAATATGTTTTTAAGGAGGACAATCCCCCACAGCCGTCAGGGCAAGGGTTTAAGTTATGCCCTGGGGGCATAAAAGGTTCTTAAAGAAGGCATTGTCGTAGAAACTTCAAAAAAGCTCATTCGATTGGAAATTCAAAGGGCTAGTGCCCTTTTTAATAGCCGAAAGCGATTGGACGGCAACTAGCCCCCCCCCCCCCCCCCACCATTCGCCAAAACACACCCAATAAAAATTTGAGACAGCCATTTTGTTCAGGATAGTTGATTTCCAGATAGAAAATATAGTTTTGAGGAGGACACTCCCCCAAAAACCTCAGGGCAACGGTTATAAGTTATGCCCAGGGGGCGTATAAGGTTTTTATTGAAGTCTTTGTCGTAGAAACTTGAAAAAGGGCTCATTTGATTTGAAATTCAAAGGGCTAGTACCCTTTTTAATAGTCGAGTGATTTGAGGGCAACTAATCCCCATCTCACGCCCAACTTTTCCCCAAACACATCCAATCAAAATTTTTAGATAGCCATTTTATTCAACGTAGTTGAAAGTTTTAGAAATTAGGTCTTTAAGGATGACAAACCCTCCTCCCACAGCCCTCAGGGCAAGGGTTGTAAGTTATGCCCTGGGGGCATACAAAGTTTTTATTGAAAGCGTTGTCGTAGAAACTTCGAAAAGGGCTCATTCAGTTGGAACTTGAAAGGGCTAGTGCATTTTTTAATAGTTGAAAGTGATTGGATAGCGACTAACGCCCCTCTCAGGCCCACCATTCCCCCAAACACATCCAATCAAAATTTTGAGATATCCATTTTGTTCAACATAGTTGAACGTTCTGGAAATTAGGTCTTTTAGGATGATAAGCCTCTCAGAGCTCTCAGTGCAAGGGTTGTAAGTTATGCCCTGGAGACATATAAGATTTATATAGAATGTTTTTAACTTCAAGAAATAGAAACTAAGTAAAGAGGAGGACACTCCCCCACAACCCTCAGGGCAAGGGTTTTAAGTTATGCCCTAGGGGCATGTAAGAACGATGTTGGCACAATGTATTATTTATTAATTTTTTACATTAGAGCAGGGCACTTCGTACCGCAGAAGTTGTCGTAGAAACTTCGAAAAGGGCTCATCAATTGGAAATTGGAGTGGCTTGTGCCGTTTTTAATAGTCTAAAGTGATTGGAAGGCGACCAACACCCCTTCCACGCCCACTATTTCCCAAAACACATCCAATCAAAATTTTGAGATAGCCATTTTGTTCAGCGTAGTTGATTTCCAGATAGAAATTTTGTTTTTGAGGACAGTCCCCCACAGCCCTTAGGGCAAGGGTTTTAAGTTATGCCCTGGGGGCATATATGGTTTTTTTTAAGAAGGCGTTGTCGTAGAAACTTCAAAAAAGGCTCATTCGATTGGAAATTCAAAGGGATAGTGCCCTTTTTAATAGTCGAAAGAGATTTGAGGGCAACTAACCCGCCTCTCACGCCCACCTTTTTCCAAAACAAATCTAATCAAAACTTTGAGAAAGACATTTTATTCAACTTAGTTTTAAGTTCTGGAAATAAGGTCTTTGAGGATGACAACCCCCCCCCCCCAAAGCCCTCGGGGAAAAGGCTGTAAATTATGCCCAGGGGGCATATAAGGTTTTTATATAACCCTTTATGGTAGAAACTTCAAAAAGGCCTCATTCGATTGGAAATTGAAATGGCTAGTGCCCTTTTTAATAGTCGAAAGTGATTGGAAAGCAACTAACCCTTTCCACGCCCACCATTTCCCCAAACACATCCAATAAAGATTTTGAGATAGCCATTTTGTTCCACACAGTTCAAAGTTCAGGAAATTATACCTTTGAGCAGGACACTCCCCCCACAATCTTCAGGGCAAGGGTTTATTCAGGGCAAGTTATGCCCTGGGGGCATATAAGGTTTTTATTGAAATCTTTGTCGTAGAAACTTGAAAAAGGGCTCATTCGATTGGAAATTCAAAGGGCTAGTGCCCTTTTTAATAGTCGAAAGTGACTTGAGGGCAACTAACCCCCCTCTCCATCTCGACCATCTTTTCTCCAAACACATCCAATCAATATTTTAGACAGCCATTTTATTCAACGTAGTTGAAAGTTTTGGAAATTAGGTCTTTAAGGTGGACAACCCCCCCCCCCCCACAGCCTTCAGGGCCAGGGTTATAAGTTATGCCCTGGGGGCATATAAGGTTTTTATTGAAAGCGTAGAAACTTCAAAAGGGCTCATTCAATTGGAAATTGAAAGGACTAGTGCCTTTTTTAATAGTTGAAAGTGATTGTAGAGCGATAACATCCCTCTCACGCCCACCATTTTCCCAAACACATCTAATCCAAATTTTGAGGTATCCATTTTGTTCAACGTAGTTGAAAGTTCTTGAAATTATGTCTTTTAGGATGATAAAAGATTTACTAGGATTGAAATTTCAAAAAGGGCTCATTTGATTGGAAATTCAAATTGCCCTTTTTAATAGTCAAAAGTGAGTGGAGAGTAATTAACCCCCCTCTTATGTCCACCATTTCCCCAAAAAGATCCAATCAAAATTTCCAGATACCCATTTTGTTCAACGTAGTAGAAAGTTCTGGAAATTAGGTCTTTGAGAATGACACCCCCCCCCAGCACTCAGGGCAAGGGTTGTAAGTTATGCCCTGGGGGTATATAAGATTTTTATTGAAAGCTTTGTCGTAAAAACTTCAAAAGGGCTCATTTGATTGGAAATTGAAAGGGTTAGGGCCATTTTTAATAGTTGAAAGTGATTGAAGAGACACTACCGCCCCTCTCACGCCCAACATTCCCCCAAACACATCCAATCAAAATTTTGAGCTAGCCATTTTGTTTAACGTAGTTGAAAGTTCTAGAAATTCGGTCTTATAGGATGACAACCACCCTAACAGACCTTAGGGTAAGGGTTGTAATTTATGCCCTGGGGGCATATAAGGTGTTTATAGAAAGCGTTGTCGTTTCCAAAAGGGCTCATTCGATTGGAAATCGAAAGGCCTAGTGCCCTTTTTAGTATTCGAAAGTGATTGGAAGGCTTGACATTTTTATAGTAAAGATCGATGTGGGTATAATGTATTATTTTTTTTTTTTTTTTTTTGTTTAGACCAGGGCACTTCGTATCGAAGGAGTTGTCGAGGGAACTTCGAAAAGGACTAATTGAATTGAATATAGAAAGGGCTGAAGCCCTTTTAATAGTCGAAAGTGATTGGAGGGCAACTAGTCCCCCTTCCACTCCCACCCTCCCATGGCCACCCTTCCATTGGCCCATTATGTTTAAAAACTAAATGTTGCCTTAAGACTAAATCAAAATGCACTGTGATAATGCTAATTCCCAATAAGGCATCTCGGCAGTATCCCAAGAATGACTGAGGTTATTATGTTCAAACTTTCGGGGCTATTTCTGCTCTTAAAATTTAACCAAATCAAAATAGCGTAAGTGTATCCAAGCTATCAAAGAAAGTAAACAGATTTTTTTGCGAATGGTATCAAGTTTTCCATTTCAGGTTAACTAGAGGAGGTATGAAACTAAATTAAATAGTACTATTTATGTCCAGATTTTTAGAAGGATCTATGTTGTTAAAAATTGCTGAAAATTTTTCTCCAGCATAAAAATAGCAGGCCAAACTATAAAGTCTTAAAAAACGAAAACATTTAAAGCATTATTTTCTTTTTCCCTGAAAAGACTATGTCAATATAAAACGAACAGAAATTGATTAAAAAAACTTTTTCCACAAAATAAGTTTTTCAAAGAAAAGTAAAGAACTCCATTAAACAAAAATGAGCAAAGATAAAATCAAATAATCTACCAAGCGTGAAACTACCACAAATCAGCATCGATAAATAAATGAAACCCAAAACGAACAGAAATTACAATAAATAACCGAGTCAAACTCAAAAGGACCAGAAATTAACATAAGTTGGGCTCAAAATCCTATGCCTTCTCAAGGCCAGAACATAATTTGCATTTTACTGAAAGAAAATACAAATGTTTTTACTTTTATAACTTTAATAAATCAAATAATATTAACATTTTGATTACTAAATATCAGTATATGTATATTAAACTGACAATGCACATTCAAGGTCAGTTGACCTAAACCGTTTTCTCGAAGTATTTTTCTACAAAAGTTAAATTTAATGTAAAGATTGGCGTTTAGGGCTTAGAATAACTCATAAAAGACTTTAAAAGAAGAGAAATTCAGTGAATATACACTGTTTTAAAAAAAAGTGAAGAGCAACATTTAAAATAAAATCAAAAGAAATTGTTTGTACATCGGCCCCTCCCTGTTCTTTACGGTACCATTCTGGTCTTTTCCCCGTGACTTATAGAACGAATGCCTCTTCCACAGGAGCAATGAGGAAGGGATGAAAAGTGTGTTTTACAATGCCTCAAGAATGGTGGGGGTTGTTCATGGGCTTATGCTTTACACGATGAAATCATGAGGTCAAATGTTTTAAAAAGCAATCGGTACATGAAACATTTGCAATTACCCGCTAGCAATACTTGTTGTTATCAAAAATGATTTCAGTAATTTACTATAACACATTAGGATGATGGCAACACTCTTAATATACAAAATCGTGATGCTAGTTTCAGGTTTTCGTACTGTTTTCTATTTTAATTTGAAATAGCAAGTTTTTCTATAAGATTTTTCTCTGATGACTTAAAAAAATACGAGGTTCAAGCGGACAAGTCGACGCAGGCGCGATAGGAAGGCAATAAGCAAATGATAAGAAAGACACAAAAAAACTTCAGAAAACATGTGCTTATGCCTTAAGCATGATACTATTAGATGTAATATAGACTTATTTATTGCAAAAGACTAAATGGAAAAAAATAGCAACAACATTAACTCTTAACTAAAGCATAACTTTACACAAAACTTCAATTTGCACTTTAATGAAAACATTTTAAGTTTTCTAATACATAATTGTACATAATGGTTCAAGACAAAATACGGCTATTTCGCACGTTGTTTACGCTGTACGCTGTATAATTGTGTTGTATGCAAGGATAAATTACAAAAGATCTTTACAGTTCAAGCTTTTCAAAAAGGCAATAGGTAAATAGAATGCTTGCGCTAAGAAACATACCAAATTTTCTATTTTCTAATAAGCTTTCAATAAAACACGAGTCAATAAACACAGCTGTTTGTTTTAGTTTTTTTTTTTTTGTGATCAACAGTCTGCAACTTGAAATTTTTCCTGTTATAAGATTCGTAAAATGGCATCTTGCACAAAAAAAATAATAGCAATTATTTTCCTTATACTGTAGGCCTACATGGTGTGAAAACAAAATTATCCTACTTGGGAAAGTAAGCTTTTCAGAGCAATTATATATCGTACTCCTGGAGATCATTAATTTATCTTTCCGGAAATCGTAGAGCCAGCTCCCATGCCTCTTGTTCGTTTGTTGGAAATAGTTTTTAGAAAGTCAATCTCGAACGCCAAAATTCTGTTTTTAAGCTTTTTTCTGAAATTTCTTCTTTGATACCTCTTGTATTTTAATCAAGTAATACTAAAAGTCATCAAGTATCCAGTAATGCTATGAAAGTTCATCGCAAGATGCAATGAACTTTCTTATATACGAAATTGCTTCGTTCACCTAGAAATAATTTCCACAGCATTTAGTAAGAATAATTTACAACCTTTTTCAAGACAAGGTAGAACTTTTTTTCCAAAATGGATTGAAAATACTTGTGCATCTAAGAACTGGAGCTCAAATAGATTTTCTCAAAATAAAATTCGGTACTTGGGCATTATATGGGCCGTTACAAGGAAACCAGTCACGAAAAACCCGTTTTTGACGGGTTAATTCAACACACCGCTATAAAGTAATGGAATGCATAGCGTGGTTTTCATTGCGTAAACGATATTTAAACTGTTGTTTTTGGGGGTTTAGGGGGGGAAAGGTACCTAGGTTAGGTTAGGCTACGTATTTAATATACGCAATGCTTCTACCCCCCCCCCCCTCCTAATTTGAAAATATATATCCCAAATTTGTTTTTAAGCTATTAAATATTCATCCTATTTTATTTTTTTCTTATTAGCATTAACCAAACTTGACTTTTTAGAAACGCCCATATAATGCCCAAGTACCTAAAATTCCTTCGGTGAGTATTTATATTATGATCTTTTGGTTTCGCAAATTCTCTACACTTTATCTTGGTGAAATATCCCCATCGAAGTTAAAATCATTAAACATATGAATGCTGATAGGACTTCACATAATCTCGTCAAAAAACTAAGCAAAATTTCCGTATCTCTAATAAATTTTTGAAAAATAACACTGTAAATTCCGATTTGGAAGCAAAAGTCTGGGTTTTCTTATTTTTTCTGAAGTTTTCCATTTTGATATTTATTTTGACTTTTAATGCCCTGAAAAGTAAGCAAGAAGTCTTGCACTTTTCTATATCTGAAAATGAACCATGCACTAAGAAATAACTTTTGAAGTTGCCATCGCGCGTCGATTTCCTTGACATCCTAGAGCTAACTTTGCTTAGATATTAAAAAAATCACTTTTTTTAGGTTCTTTTTCTGAAGTCTTTAGTTTTATGCTTCTTACATTTTGATAGAGTAATATTATGGAAGGATGGAAGATAACTTGATTTCTACTATATACCAAATTGCTTCGTGCACTTAGAAATAGTTTCCAATGATGTCATGGCGTATCAAATTCGTTTGACAATAGACATCCTTAAGGTAACTGTTTTTTAGACAAGGCAGAACTTTGTTCCGAAGCTAATAGAAATACATTGATTTTTAAGAACTGCAGCTTGCAGTAGTTTTGCAGAAATAAAATTTATTTTGTTTGCAAATTTCCTAAATTTTGTCTAAATAAGATGTACTTTTTGATTGTCTTTTTCTCATTTTTTAAAAATACCTATATATTATTATGTTAGTTGCTTTTCGAGATAACTTTAAGCTTAATAAACTTTATGTATCAGAAATCACAATAAGAATGAAATTCTCAAAATGTGTACATTGTCTACAAAATTCAAGTTAATACTCCGAAAAAAGCTGATCCGAAGTCATTAAGAAGCCTAAAACTGACATTTATTTAATTTTTTTTCAACATAGATACTTTTCCAGGGGGGCTGAGAGATTCCTCTCCAAATTTTCAGAAATTACCTCAGAAAAGAATTATCTTGAGAACAACAAAAGAGTTCCCTGCTATGGTTTTATGGTTTGGCCAAAACTTTGGTTTTAGGAAGTGGTGTCCCTAAAAAAAAAAAAAAAACTTTCGGGAAAGTTTTCTCGGATATTTTATGATAAGCTACCGTATTCCTGACTTGGGTAATATTCATTATTTTTGTAATATATTTGGGAATTTTAGAAATTTTTACAAGTATTCTTAAGTTAAGGATAATCCATCCTGTCTCACAAAAAAAAATAAACATACCGATTGAGAACGATTGTGTTTGTCGTCAAGATAAGGAATAGATTTCCGACTTTCTTTGGCTCTCCTAAATGACGTCTTTGATTTTTCCTTTCGACTTCGACGGTCCGAGCTGTCCGAGTCTGAGTTGGAATCTAACGTCACTCTCTTCATTACCTCCTCACTTACACAAGTTGCTGATATGCCAGTTGGTGGAAAATAGCCAATGCTGGAACCAGAGTCATATCTTCCTCCCGTCCATGAAACTGGTCTTGATTGTGGTCCTTGATTAGTGAACCTTAAACTCGAGCTGTCAGATCTGTCACTTTGCAAATCTGTGTCAGAAGCAAGGTCTATGCGTAAACTGGGGGCTCGTTGCCCTGACATCCTATATGAAAGTAAAAATCAAGTCATAGTATAAGAATTCAAAGTATTACGTAACACCTACATTTGTATTATGTTCTTTAAGTGAGCATTACAAAAATATTACGATGAACAAAACAGAAAGATCAGGCTACCTGATTGCTTTGATTGCTGGTCAAAGTCTGACGAAAATAGTCTAAGTTTCCTCAATTTTTGTATATGTTTTCAGAAAACAAATGTATTATTTTACTTTTTTTACTAGGAAAAGGTTAGTACGCAGTACATTGGCTCTTTAGGTAAAATTGAACACAAATATACCTAGCATTCCTTTTGTTAAAATTTGTTCTTTTATGATCAGTCTAACATATGGAAATTTTTTCTTTCTTTATTTTCATAGAGAAGCTTGTTTGTCCTCTTTTATTACTTTCTCCTCACTCTTTGGGCAAATATTTATGAAGAAAATTTTGTGTCAAGTCGAAGTGTTCTGAGACCTCTCAGCATTAATGTCTTATAAGGGAGGGTTCTTGAAATGCCCTAAGGATTCAAAAAGACCCGTATCCGTTAAAATTTTTTGGCTAAATAGCCCACAAGTGGCCAACGACCAAGAGAAAGGCACAATGCCATAGCTATTGTATGCATGGTATTTTGATAACCTGAATGCACACTCTGTCTTTTCATTCAGTTCTACGCTCCCCTTTTTGTCATAGTTCTACGTCCATTCCCCCTCAATATTGCTTTAAACTTTCAAATTGACACCCCAAGTCGTTGCTGAGACATAGCGCATAAAGCTCTTTGATAGCATCTGCAGCAGCCTTTTCCTCGGATGGGGGAGGGGGGGGGCATTGCGTCCCTATCCCCCTACCAGTATGCATTGGGGCATCCCTATATTGTTCGAACCTTGAGAACCTTGAACATAATGACCTCTTAATTTGTTTTTGGTATATCAGGCCCCCCTCCATTCTAATAAAAATTTAGATAGAGTACAATTTTTTTTAGGAAGATTCACAGACCAACAGGCTTTTAAAGATTCCAAGGCTTTTCTATATGATTTCATATGAATTTATGTCCTGAATTATAGCTGTGTCTATCTCATCTTGGTCAAAACGTTAAGGAACTAAAGATATCTCTTCATAGTCATTGTCGTGGATTTAAATTGACGGGCAAAAAATAAATATTTGTAGTTAAGTGTTTGGGAAATGGTTTCACACTGTTCCACCTTTAAGGTTCCTTTTCCCCTAATTCCTTTATCTATACACAATGATGGTCAACACAAAGAACTTTGCACAACTCCGCCAAGTCTGAAATCCAAAGAACGAAAATCGTTTTCCAGAGCCATTTTAATTTTCTTAAAAGCAAATTTTTTATGTAAAACTGTTCAAATATAAATGGTGTTTTAAAATTTTCTCACAGACTCATCTTTTCGAAGTTTCTTTTCGAATTCTAAACTCAGTTTGGATAGAAAAGCATTTCTGGGACTAGAAGAGTTTCATAGTTACTTTTTCTCTTTTTCTTTAGAATAATTAAACAAAAAACTTTCCGAAAAAGAAGTTTTTCAAAGAAAAGTAAAGGCCATTTTAAACTTATGATCAGCAGATACAAATACCTGTCAAAATTCAAACTCAAAACGACCAGAAATTACCATTAAAGAATAAATGAAACCCAAAACGAACAGAAATTATAAAAAACAACCATAGCAAAAAAAAAACATACAACAAGTAATAATATAAATGAATAGATAGATCTTAAAGCGAGTAATGCTTAAATCGAATATGCAAATCAAGCTTAAAACGAAAATAAATATTTTGCTATTGAGGCATAAATGAAACCCAAAACGAAAATAAATTAAATAAAGAATCAATGCAAACAAACATACAATAGATACTGATGTAAATGAATAAATAAATCTTAAAACGAGTGAAACTTAAATTGAATATGCAAATCAAGCTTGAAACGAACAAAAATCCCTAAAAATAAGAGTTTGGGTATCGCCTCCTTCTCTCACTGTAAAAGTCTAAAACGTACTGCGTAGTTGGCGCTTTACTGAAAACGAATTGTATTACAAATATTTTCCTTTTGTACTTAATATTGACAAAAACATTAAAATTACAGTAAAATTTTGAACCGATGAGCTTTCAGCAATTATTATCATTATACATCAAATATTCAGTTTAATTTATTAGTTCTTTCTAAAATTGTTCAAGACCCCTAAAATTGTCCCCTTCCTTAACTGTAAAAACCTAAAGCCTAAAAGTCTACTGTGTCATTGGCGCTTCACTGAAAACGAAATATATTACAAATGTTTTCTTTTCCAGTTCTTACAGCATTGAAATATGAAAACAAATTACAGTGAAATAAAATCTTGAACGGATGGATCTTTAAACAGTTAATATCTTATATATCGAATATTCAGTTTTGCTTTTGTTTATACTTTCCAAGACTGTTCAAGACACATATAGTTTCAAACAGTTCGTGGTAACGAACTGTAAGTAAGGAGCGAACCGGCTCAATGGTAACCGAAACTCTAGAAAACGGGTTTTTGATACTAATAGATACATCAAAAGAATCGGATTTCAATTCTAATTTCAAATATATAATTTTCATCAAGTTTAGTGCTACCCATCAAAAGTTACGCGCCTGAGAAAATTTGGCTGATTTTCAAAAAAAGGGGGAAAGACCCCCTAAAAGTAATAGATCCTTAATTAAAATCACACCATCATATTCAGAGCATCAGAGAACCCTACCGTAGAGGTTTCAAGCTCCTATCTACAAAAATGTGGAATTTTGCATTTTTTGCCAGAAGAAAGATCACGGATGCGTGTTTATTTGTTTTTTTGTTTTTTTGTTGTTTTTTTCCCAGGGGTGATCGTATCGACCCAGTGGTCCTAGAATATCATGGGAGGGCTCATTGGAACGGAAATTAAAAGTTCTAGTGCCCTTTTTTAAGTGACCAAAAAAATGGAGGGCAACTAGGCCCCCTCCCACGCTCATTTTTTCCCAAAGTCACCCGATCAAAATTTTGAGATAACCATTTTGTTCAGCATGGTCGAAAATAATGATAACTATGTCTCTTAGGATGACTTAATCCCCCGAAGTCCCCGGGGGGAGGGCTAAAAGTTATGAACTTTACCCAATGTTAACATATAGTATTGGTTATTGGGAAGTATACAGAAGTTTTCAGAAGGGTTTTTTTCTCGGGGGGGGGGGGGGGGGTCGAGGGTTATGTTGGAGGATCTGTCCATGAAGGAAGTTTTCATGGGGGAAGAAAAATTACCATGAAGGAGCGCCGGACTTGCCAGCATTATTTATTGGTGATTGGGAAGTATACAGACAATTTCAGGAAGGATTTTTTTTCTGGAGGGTGGGGCTGGAGGAGGGGGTTACTCGGGAGAATCTTTCCGTGGAGGATGTTTCTTTGGGTTAAGGGACATTTCTATGAAGGGGCGCCGGATTTCCAAGCATTATTTAAAAAACGATCAGAAATTAAATTTAAAAAAATCAAGTTTTTTTCAACTGAAAATAAGAATCAACATTAGAACTTAAAACGAACAGAAATTATAACGTATATGAGGGGGTTCTCCCCCAAGTCAATACCTCGCTATTTACGCTACAGTTTTTTTAGTGCTTTCAAAAGAGCTATCTATTCTAATTAAACGGCCTTTGTAATTCAGGGGTGTGTGAATTAAAATTTTTTTTAACTTTTAACGTAAAGAGCGTGGTATTGACTTAGGGGAGAACCCCCTCATATACGTAATAACATATACGTAATAAAAAATACAATAAAAAAACAAGCGATACGGCTCAATAGTAATCGAAACTTTTAAAAATGGAATTTTGATGACAATAAATGTATCAAAAGAATGGGTTTATGATGCTGATTCTAAATATATAAATTTTATTAAGTTTAGTATTACTCATCAAAGGCTACGAGCCTGAGAAAATTTACCCGATTTTTTAAAGAGGGGGGAAACATCCCCTACAAGTGAAAGAATTTTAATGAAAATCACACCGTCAGATTCAGCGTATCAGAAAACCCTATTACATAGGTTTCAAGCTCATATCTGCAAAAATCTGCAACTTTGTATTTTTTGCCAAAAGAAAAATATACGAATATAGAAGTTAGTTACGTAAGTTAATTTGTAAATTACGTCATAACCAAATTTAGAGACATCCATTTAGCAAAAGAAAAGTAAAATTTTTACGCAAATTTTGTTTACTTATTCATTGACGGTGAGCCAAAATAAAAGCTGCATTAACTAAAAAACGATCAGAAATTAAAT
>JAQQPU010024876.1:0-12384 GCA_029168905.1 Artemia sp. Kazakhstan ARC1039
GGTCTAGCTGGAACAAGTATCCTGAAATGGTATCTTGCATACCATCTAGCGCTTGGTCATCATCAAAATATTTTCTGACACATCAGAATAGTCACTTTCTGAACTTGAGGTCATATTTTTTCACAAAATGTATTTTCACTAATATATATATAACAATCAACAGATTTTGTAAATTTGAATTTTCACAAATGAAAAACAGTGTCGGATTCGTAGGAAATAGTTTTCGCTAATATTATTCAGCTCCGAAGTTTATCGTTGTTTTATTATTGACAACACTGTTTTGCGAATTTATTCAAACTAAAAATGCTAATAGCAGCTAAACAAAAACTCGTAGGAAACCCGGATTTTGGGGTATGAATAGACCTAGAATAGATTAAGAGGGCTAAATGTGTTTTCATTTTGGTGTCCTTGGTACTTTAAGAACATCATGCCCGGCCAACACGAGAGTTTCACCTGATGCATCAGCATCAATAAGTGCATTCGCGACAGCCGACAAAGCATGGGCACAACCGAGATGTGACTGGAATCCGAATTGGTAAGGTGGAACACAACATTTCACGTTCAGAGGGTCAATGAACAGAAATTCAAAAAGCTTACAGAAGGTAGTAGTCACTGTTATTGAGCGGAAGGACGAGCACTGGGTATCGAGTTTACATTTCTTTGGAATTGGAGTGAGATCTCCGATTGAGAAAGAACAAGTCCTTGGGTAACAATCATCTGCATCAAAAGAGAAATATGGTTTACCAGCACCTCACTTCCATGCAGAATGTGAAGAGCGCTCATTTTATCGATGCCAGAAGATTTCTTACGCTTTAGGCGTTGGATTGCTTGCAGTACAGCATCAACTGAAACAACAAAATTGTCCGTTAGACAGCTAGAAAGAAATTTATCAAGCTTATCTTCCTATTCGGACTGTAGGGTGGCATCTGGTGGGGACAATTCAGCAGAAAAATATGAATTCCATTCGGAACCAGGAATAACTTGAGCAGATAGGCGGGCGCTTGGGGGATCTCTTGAAACATTTCTCCAGAAGGAAGGTTGGGATAGAAAAGCTTGCTGGGACGTCTCTTCAGCTACCTGATTCATGTAGATAGATATTTCTCTTGCTAACTTTCTTTTGGTAGAAACACGAAAGTCAGAAACCCAGCCAGAGCGAGGACGGTCACACTGGAGCCACAAAAGGCACCAAAATTTGGTTTTTCTCCAAGCTTCAACTAGGCTCGGGTTACTGGACCAATCTTTCGTGACACCCCGACGTATACGTATAAGAGGTATAGTAGCTTTTTCTGCGCATCGCAGAGCATGGAAAATTTGTGCAAGATAAATATCTAGAAACACCCGTATTTCATTTGCATCAACTTGTGAATTTCTTATGAGCAGCTGGAACGGAACATGAATTTTACGTAGGACAGAATTAGTAACTACAACAAAAAGATCACCTTGGATGTTTTTCCAATCCCTGTAAAATTGGGCGTGAGGCTTATGTGGTTGTATGGTGGGAGTAGACTGAGCAGAAGGACAAGAAATAGATGCAGATATTGGAAGGTGGTCTGATAGTTGAAAATCAGTAACGACGTGAACAGGTGACACTTGGAGATTTATAAAAGAAGCTACATGGTCGAGGTTCGACACGTGACTTGAATGGTGTGTGTAAGTGTAATCGAGATATTTCAGCAATATCTTAAGCCGATAGTAAAAAATACTAGACAAAACAGAAGTACACAATAATGAGGCGTCAGTTAGATTAAATTTAAAATCTCCTACAATAATACAACACTTACCTAACAGGTGAATCTTTGAAAGGCAAGACCCTAGTTTCTCACACACAGAAGTAAATAAAAAATCCGATCGGTCATTGCGGTAATCAGTCGGGAGATAAAATAACATACTCTTCTACATGGACAGCAAGAAAAAAATCACATGAATCAAAAATACTTTACCAACACTAAGGCTTCTTTGTTGAACCCATATCCTGTCTCTGACCTCAATTCACGTGATATTATTAGACAAAGATCTAATGCTAACCACAGTAAATTGATTTGATTTGATCTCCTTTTTATTCCAGATTACACACAGTGCTATATTACCGTCTGAAATCAGGTCCCCTTCTTCTCATTAGTTTGTTTTTTAATTGGAAGCTACATCACTCCCCTCTATGCCAGGTCTGCTTCTCAACCGATGAAACTATCCAGCATATTTTATTTGATTGTCCGCCACTGAGTGTGGAGACTATTTCCCTTAAACACCTTTGCTATATGACTAATATTCCAAATACATACACTGCAATCCTGAAATCCAACCTGTCTTGGCACTTGGATAGAAAGATTTTTAATACATCTATTGATATTTTAAAGAAAACTCTAACTTATTAGTGTCTATTATTGCATAATGAAGTCATTATAAAGAAGAAGGTTATTCATCATTTGTTTTGGAGAGTGCAGAAGAAAAGCAGGAGTGAGCGTGAACAGCCATATTGGTACCGGTTGACCTATAGGTCTTAAACTGCTTGGGAAAGGTGACTCAAATACCTGCACTTCCCACATCCCATCAATAGAATTAAGAAGTTTAATTGGGATGATTGGTTTGTTGTAGCTGATAAGAAGACTTGGTTACAGACGAAGACCATGGATTTCTAAATATCTGATGATATTTTTTGAGAGTCAAAGGGGTGAAAAGACTTTTTGGTCGTTCATATACCCTGCTACAAAGTTTTGGAAGTGGAACAAAAATCGTTTTTAGGTTTCTCGTGTTCAACCCAGCAAAACATTAAAGCATTTTCTTCTTGCGGATTCCAAGAGTGTAGGACACAGGTTCTTTAAAATTGTAAAGTGCTAGAATAGTATGGTTGAACATGAGCTCTGAGAAGAAATTACCGTGTTGAGCACGGCACTCAGAACGATAATCTGCACAACCTGTGAAAAACTCCGTGTTGGATGTAGGTGGCCTGAAAACTAGGCTTGTGGTTTTGAGTGCTGTGTTCAAAAGGTGAACGTCTCCTTTGAACCCGTGTTCAACCATGCTTCTCTGGCGCGTTATAAATTTGAGGAATCCATGTCCAAGACGCTTGAAACCCGAAACATGAAAATCCTTTCAAATTTTTAACCCTTTAAACACGGAATGCCTGAAAACGAGTTTTGTCGAACACCTGAAAACACAACTAAAAATGTTGGCTGTGTAAACAAGGTTGCCACTCCAACGATATTAACTGTACTCCTCAGGATCTCTGAAAAGTACAACCACGGCATAAACAAGTACTACAACTACTACTACAAACGACTCACCACAGCGTCAAGCCGCCCAAGGCCAAAACACCTAAGCTTGTTCCCCCTCCATCCCAATCTATTCAAAGCCTCCCTCTTTACACCCTCCCAGGAAGGTCCAATTTCGCTTAAATCTTTCTTTGTGACATCCTCCCAACCCAAACGTAGACTACCTACTTTCTATTTAGCCCTAGCCAGTTGTCCGAAAAGGCAATCTTCGGAAATCTGTTATCCTTCATCCGCAGAACGTGCCCAAACCATCTCAACCTTTATCTCTACCTCCCCGAAGTACTATCTCCCAAAATAATTTCCTTGTGTGTTTTGAGCCCCAAAATTTCTATTTGGCTTAAATGTAAGTCAAAAGTAATTTTTTTACTTCTCTATATCTAGTTCTTCTCAACTGACTTCTAGTATGTAAGAAAAAGACATCTTATATGGGATGCAACTACAAAAAAATTGCCTCATCTCTGGACGTTCGTTTTCAACGGCCCATGATCAACTAATATGGCAATGTAACGTTCAATCTAGCCATTTTCTAGAAAAATGGGACAGAAAACTGGAAGTAGTAAAAAGTGCATTTCTTTTTCGAAGTATATGTGCACAAGTTTATCGGTTACTCCTATCAAAGCTTCATGTTTTTTTCTTCGATTGTTAAGCATGTGTGCTCCAGAGAATTTGTTCTTTTTCTGTTGGAACTACACTAAAAAGCTTTTTTATTTTTTACTCATTGTCTCTTTTTTGGCACTTTTTTCTAAGAAGAAGTCAACAATACCATTTTCCCTCCTATTTTTTCTAAATATGGGACTAAATTGGGGGAGGGACTCAGTAAATGGTGTCATTTTAAAATTTCAGTTACAGAATTCTTAGCTATTAGTGATTATAACTTATAGGGTTCTAATTTCCCATATGATTTTTTTTCTCATTTGCAGTTGAAAGGTTAAATAGGAAAGAATTGTGTATACACTAAATATGAAGTCGTAAATGACTCGTTTGTGGGCTAGGGGGACAATAGTAAATAAAAAGCTTAGATAATCTGACTAGGAAGTTCAAGAAATTTGAAAGTTAGGTGTTTTAGAGTTGTCAAGCTCAAAGTTCCCCAGTTCCTGTATTCGTCCCCAGACAAATCCAAGCATATTTATCTTTTTTTAAGGGTACTACTCTGCTTTACAAGTCCTTCAGAGCTAGATACTATTCTAACTAAATTTTAATTCTTTTACATTAAAAAAATTGTGTAAACTTAGAATTGGGCTACTAAGAAGGGAACATGTTAAGAAATCAATTCTTACCTCAAAATATGCAGACAAATTGTGGTTAACACATTTTGAAAACGCTTCTACTACATTTAGCCCCCTCCCTCTAATGTGTAAATATATGGTCCAAAGCATATATTTATCATGTGTTTCCGTTTCTTGGTTTCGTCAGTTTTTATTTAATTGACGGATAACCAGGTTACAACACGAGGGACGCGTGGAACTAATTCCCGGAACCACCCCACAAATTATGCCTGAAAATTAAATAGCAAAATATAGAGAAGTGAGGGAACAAAATGTATCTTTCAAGTTCTAGGAGAAGGGTAAATTCGCTTTTTTAATTTTTTCGTTGAATGCGCAAAAAGGAGTTTTCAATAAAAGTATTCCTTAAAAAAACTTTCTTTCAAAATCAGTTAAAAAGTGGACTAAAAAAAAAACATATAAAAGGTAAATGTCGAGAGAAAGATTTCCAACTTATATTGCAGCAATAATTTCATCAGACGTATCTAGCTAAATAATGTTTGAA
This sequence comes from Artemia sp. Kazakhstan ARC1039, assembly GCA_029168905.1. NCBI lineage: Eukaryota > Metazoa > Arthropoda > Branchiopoda > Anostraca > Artemiidae > Artemia > Artemia sp. Kazakhstan ARC1039. The sequence goes on from JAQQPU010024876.1 coordinate 5,037, forward strand.
TAACTTTGTAAAACATTTTTCAACAAAACAAACAGTAGTATCCCATATAGAAAACTGGTTTGAAGGACTTTGATTTAAAGAGAGTGCCTTTTGCAGGGGAGGATGTCAGGAACAAGGTGGGCCCCTAATCTCCCTCCCTCTTATTTTAATAATATATTGCCTATCACATAACAGCTTATTTCAAAATAATTCCATATAATCTTTACCACCTATCCTTTTCAAAATGATATTTACCTATGTTTTGTATATTCTTAGAAATTATGTCTCTTTCTTTCTAGCTGTCTAATATATGACTGAACAATAACCAAAATACCGTATGTACTTTACAATGTAGCGTCTATTTGTTTTCTTAGCATAACAGAAGAATCGATAAAAATGTTAACATGTTACGTGTCCTCTCCTGTTGCACGGATGTTTGTCAACGAAACCAGAAATAGTTCTCTTTTTACGGGGCAACAGATTGATAGTGAGAAAATTGACTGCTTTAAAAATATTTAAATTTTATAACAAAAAGTATTAAAAATTACTGTTTTTAACAGAAAGTATTTAAAAACTACTGCTTTCATAGAAAGTATTCAAAAAGCACAACGTTGATCAAAAAGTATTAAAACAGTACTTGGGTACAACAAAAAAAATGAACTTTTTTATTTTGAGTTTTTACAAGGTTTTTGCAAAGCAAGTTTCCTTTTCCGTTGCTTATTCCATGAATAAAATAATGGTGAAATCCTCAGTCGGTTTTGTAGGAATGTTTTATTCAATGAGTTGGTCTTTACTCCGTTGTTGAGCACGTACGTGACCACAAGGAAAACAGTACAAAATATACGATTGACGCAATCCTTGTTTAACCCTATTTCTGGTGAGATCCTCTGGATCAATCTCAAGGGGATTTTCCCTCCTTTCACATTTTTTTATGCAGGCATGACGGATATAGATCTAGTAATCTGAAAGACCTAGAAATTATGTCTTTCAGGAGGACACTCCCCCACAGCCCTCAGGGCAAGGGTTGTAAGTTATGCCCTGGAGGCATATAAGGTTTTTATAGAAAGCAGTGCAGTGGAAACTTAAAAAAGGGCTCATTCGATTGGTAATTCAGAGGGCAAGTGCCCTTTTTAATAATCAAAATGATTGGAGTGCAACTAACCCCCCTCTCACACCCACCATTTCCCCAAACATATCCAATCAAAATTTTGAGATAGACATTTTGTTCAACGTAGTTGAAAGTTCTGGAAATTAGGTCTTTGAGGATGATAACCACCCTCAGAGCCCTCAGGGCAATAGTTGTAAGTTATGTCCTGGGGGTATATAAAATTGCTTATAAAAAGCGTAGTCGTAAAAACTCCAAAAAGGGCTCATTTGATTGGAAAGTAAAAGGGCTAGTGCCGTTTTTAACAGTCGAAAGTTAATGGAGGCCAACGAACCCCCCTCTCACGCCCACCATTTCCGCAAACATATCCAATCAAAATTTTGAGATACCCATTTTGTTCATTGTAGTTGAAAGTTCTAGAAATTATGTCTTCGAGGATGATAACCCCCCCCCGCAAACCCCTCACGAAAAGGGTTGTAAGTTATGCCCTGGGGGCACAAAAGGTTTTTATAGATAGCGATGTGGTAGAAACTTCAAAAAGGGCTCATTCAAAACAGAGCTATTGCCCTTTTAAATAGTCGAAAGTGATTGGAGGGCAACTAACCTCCCTCTCACGCCCACAATTTCCCCAAACACATCCAATCAAAATTTTGAAATGACCATTTTGTTCATCGTACTTGAAAGTTCTGGAAGTTATGTCTTTTAGGATGGCAGCCCCCCCCCCACAGATCCCTCAGGGCAAAAGTTGTAAGTTATGCCCTGGGGGCATGTAAGGTTTTTATAGAAAGTGCTAGTAGAAAGGCCTTATTGACCCCCACGAGTACAATACCCCTTCGAATCCCGATCCGGACACTTTTTTTTAAAAACTCCCACGAGTACACCAAATATGGGCATGAAATCCCCAGGGAGAATGATTACATAATCGAAGTGGGTCAATGACCTACATTTCCCAAGGTCGATTTATTTGATGTTGTTGTTGTTTTGGCCAAGTGCATGCTCGAGGCGAATGTTAAGACCTAACGGAATAGGAAACAGTTAGATCACGTGTTTCCTTCTCAGCCAATCAGCGAGTCGGATACATATCCTTTCTCAGCCAATCAGAGGGTTGCTTACATATGATTTTCCCCGTTACATAACAATTCATCCTTGAGATTTCGTATATAAGGGGCATGCAATGTGATTAAATTATCAGAAAGTATTTTGACACAGTTCAAACAACTAGAATGGATACTATTGATGAGTTAGAAGCCTTGGAAACTTCAATTAACCATGTAAGTTCTGATTTAGTACATTTTTTATTTTCAAAATAAAATTATTTTCCTTGGTCACCCTCCAGTATATTCAGGTAAATCCCCTCCCCCCTCCCACTCTAATACAAACATCACTATGCAATCTTTATACTCGCTAGAAAACATAAAATATGTTTTTTTTACCCTCAAAACCTAACCCCTCCCCCATTTTTTTACAATGATAATTCTCGCATATAGAAATAATTATCTTTCTCGATAAATTTAGACTTTTCTGTATTATAATCTTTTCTCTAACTGAGACATCCGTCGCTGTTGTTATTAATCCGCTCTGGTTTGACATAAGGCTCTCCAGCGCGAGGCTTATAATTAGCTCTGACCCTTTTAAAGCACTTCCTGTTCGTTACCGTTAGCAGTTTAGTCAAAGGTTTCACAGATTCAAAAGGATGCCTAGTATATTTCGCGAAATTTTTACTTTTTGCTTTACTGAAATGAGATAAATGCTTTTCTAGACAAAATTATGGTTAGGGGGGGGGTACTAATTTTCCTTCTTTAAAAAGGGGGAATTATCTCTTATTTGAACTTTTATTTAGCCCCATTCATATACGGAATAATTTCTGTTCGTTTTAAATTTTAATGTCGCTCCTTACTTTCAGTTAGAAAAAACTTGTTTTTATTTATTGGATAACTGAAAAAGAACCACAGCTTAGATCAATGCTTCGATGTTTGGCTAAATAAGTAAAGACTAAATATTCACGTTTTGAACGTTTAGTATTAAGGAGATTTTCTTCAAACAGCTTAGAAACAAACTAGGCCGACTTTTATAGGCTGAATTTTGAACGGCTAATAGGCCGTAATTCATCTGCATATGCAATATAAAATACATTAGTTCGTTCCTTAAAACACAATGAAAAATTAAATAAAAATTTTTGGCCTTAGGTTTTTTTCCAAGCTGAGATTTAATTTTTTTATTTTTTTTTCATACTTAAGGGATCAGGAAGGGTGTCTGTGCAATAAGGAGAACTATAAACCTCCTGGTTTAGACCATGGAAATTAGAATCGTGCGTTTATTATGCTTCTCAGAGCTGTCAGTCCTGAAATGGCACCAAAAATGCCACCTTTGGTGCCATAGGGAACTATAAGGTGGCTTTATCAAGGTGAATCAAACAGTTTGCGGTGACGAACTGTAATAAGGAGCAACTCGACCAAATACTAACTGAAACTCTTAGAAAACGAAATTAAACTAATGTGTAAATATATGCGTTGCGTTGTTCGCGAAATTTTTACTTTTTGCTTTACTGAAATGAGATAAATGCTTTTCTAGGCAAAATTATGGTTAGTGGGGTGGGGGGTACTAATTTTCCTTCTTTAAAAAAGGATGAAATTATTTACCATACTAAATTTTTTCTCTTCTTTTTTAAGGACAATTATGAAGACTGTATGCCGCCTCCCACTAAGAAAGCGAGAGAGGATGAGGCAACCCCCGTGAGACCATCCATTATTAAGTATGCTGGCCCTTACACGACCCCAAAACAAGTGTTGACTGCCCAAGTTTCATCTGTGCAGGCTGCAATGCAACAAGGTCGAAAACTAAAGAGCGAATGGGCAGCTGCTTTCTATGGACCTGTAATACCTGCCCCGTCTACACAATGTCCGCCGATGGTACAGCATGCTTCGCCTGGGCCTTCGGGCATACAAATAAAGCCGGAATTTGCAAATGTGAGCATTTTTTCTTACCTATTTTATAGAAATATATAAAAACAAAACTATTTTTCAACCTAATATAAATTTGTCTCAGATATATTAAAATATTAACCCCTTGCCCCCAACAATTGTTTTAAATTTCTCTGCTCCCCCTCCCTCCCTCAGAGATATCTAAATATAATGCAATTTTTTTGCTTGCTAGTCAAAAGAAACCGCTCTTTTTCTAATCTTTGCTATTTTCTCTGTTCCCCCTACTGTTGCTATCTCTTCGCTATCTCATAATAATATTTTTAGGTAATTTCTAGTTTACTGCTAATGCTCACCATTTGAAACTCAAAATGCTATTTTTCAAAATTGAATATTATAGTTTTAAGAGAAGGACAGAGATTATCCCATTTATCTATTGCACATATGGATTCTAATTTGCGTAATATTTATAACAGCTTTCAATCTTACAACTTGCCAAGATTTTAGCTAGGGGAAACATTGACAATATGAGTTAACAATTTCCCATTTAATTGTATTTTCCTCGTCTGAACAGTCTCTGAACAGAACATACGCGGCTTACAATAATTAAGCTAATGAGTTCACAACCTGTAGGGAATTAGAGAGAAACGACTTATGATCTAACAATATTTTCTTTTGGACATTATGTAAACGGCTTGGAGCCACGGCGCAGGCCGGGAAGCGCCGGTGGGCCCGAGAAGCGCTGCGGGAAGCGCCGCGATGGCCGGCTCGGAAGGGGAGCATTAAATATTGGAAATTGGGAGGGGAGCTGTTTGAACAAAATCAAACGGTGTCTTCTATGTAAAGCGGCGTTTTAGATTGTAAATATCTTATATTAAGTTGGAAATTGGAACTTTCAGAATATCGATAGTTGTGGGGGAACAGTGAATTAACCAAATGCTACTATGTGCATACTAATACTACTACTAAGCGCTGACTTTAAATAATATGTAAATAATAATCCAAATTTTAAAAACAGTAGGGGTGATTTGAACACTTTGAAAATAAGCTATTTTTCATTTATAGATTGGCCCATTGGTACCATATTCCTTGTCACCATCATCATCAGTTGGAGGAGAGGAGGCAAACGTGGAGTCCCCCAACAATTTACCATGGAGTGGTATCGTTAATGAGCAAATACCTGATAATATTGATGATTTTTTAGTTGATTATTTTAATGTAGATTATAACGCAGTTGAGCAGGGGGACTTACCTTTGCTAAGTCCAAACACACTAGAGCTTTTGGACGATTTTACAAATGAATTAACTGGGAACCCTTCTCCTCCTCCTCCAGCCTCCGATACCCTAACAAATCCACTTCAAACAAATGAAGTGGAGCATTCACATACCCCAAATATTGAACAAAGTGGGGGAGGGGGAGGGGGTGTTGATAATATACAAGAAGGGGAGGAGGGTAATGTCCAATTTACAACTTTTCCAGACTTTCAGCTGTCAAATTCGATATCAAATAATATAGTTGTCTACACTGTGAGTTTTGGGGGCCCTTTTAATTCCCTTATGGGGGGAAATTTTGTGTTTGATCCCGTAGAAATTGTGCATGAATATGTAGATACAATTCGTGCACTGCTGTAGAACCAAATTCAATTGTGGGGGAGGGATTCAATTAAGGTTTCTATTTTTTTAAAGGTGTTCTATTTAAATGAGGGGAAAAGCGAAGTTCATCACCATTATATACATTCCGAGATGCGTTTGATCTATCCGAATTTAGAAAATTTTGAGGGAGTTTTTTGCGAGTGGGTAGGTCAAATTATTGCGCATCTTGAGAACTTTAATGAAAATGGGAGCGGCTCTGTAGTTCTTTATGTTGAAAATTTAAGTGTAAATATTTGTAAATTTAAGAGATTTTATTTTAAGAGGGGGGGCTGGGGAGGGAGGGCAGTAGTTTTAAAATATAATCCAGATTTAGTAGGTTGTCGTGGTGTCCAGAAGATCTGTTTTGAAACAGGTCAAAAATGTTTCAAGTACGCTTTCCTCATATCAGCATTTCAGCCTCTAGCAGATGACGCTACCAAGACAAATTTAGACGATTGGGCTGTACATGGGAAGGACGGGTCCAATTTCCCCATTGTAGATTTCACTTGTTTAGAAGGAAAATACCCAGTAACGCTAAGATCCATTGATATTTTTGAAAGGGCTAATGCCCATTTAAATATCGGCATTACTGTGGTTCAGTATGAAACTGAATTTGAAGATGGGGCTCGTTTAAAAAAGAAGGGGATGGTCTTCCCTGTAAGAGGCCCGTCAATTGAATTAGTCAAACACTGGGTTTGGTTGTTGTACACACCACCATCTAGTGACTTTGCCAATTCAATTGCCCATTTTAATCCTATTACAGACATCAGTAGAGTTCTGGGGGAGGGTAAGAAAAGGGGGGAATGTTTCTACAGTCCAACATGCCTCTCTCGATTCCGTAGTGATATAAAACTACGGGATCACATGAGGCACTGTAGACGGCATGGCTATCAGACAGTGGAAACGGTTTCAGGGGACAGGTCCATTTTACGCTTTAAAAATTTCCAAAACACCCTCCTCCAGTGCAACAAAATATGTTTAGACTGTGAAGTTAAGCTAGTGGAGGTGAACGACCCCCGATTTCTAAATCGAATCAAAGAACACCAGGCTATTGCAGTGTCCTATGCTCATGCGCAAAGAGACAATTCTAACACCATGCGGTTGTTAGAAATAGTAGAAACATTGGATGAGGAGGACGAGTGCATGGTCAAGGCATTGACTAAACTAATTGGCACGGCTAATGGTGCTATTTCTCGTTTGAGAAATACCCATTATCCAATGGTGCTGTCTGCAGAGGATCATCTCGCGATTAAAAATAAAAAAATATGTTGGGTTTGTAAGGGGGAGTTTGTAGAGGGGGATAAGGGGACTAAAGGGAAAAGAGGGGCCGGTGGGAGGGGGAAAGTCAGAGGTCATAATCACTTGTGGCAGGAAATATCATCTGGGGGTAGTAATTTTAGAGGGGTAGCGCATCAATCGTGTAACTTAAACGTTGGCCAACAGTTTTTTATTCCAGTTTTTATTCACAACTCAAATTATGACTTAAAATTTATTTTACCGGCACTGGCACGTATGCACAGGGAGAGAGGGGGAGTAGAGAGTCCATGGGTAAACAGTTCATTTACCTATATCATTATTCCCAAATCGGCCGAGAAGTTGTTGCTTCTTGAACTGAAATGGCAGGCAGTGGATAATGGGCATAGGTGTTGGAATAATATCAGATTTTTAGATTCTTTTAGTTTTTTCCCAAGGCATTGAGTCAATTGATTCAAGT
>JAQQPU010024877.1:0-12384 GCA_029168905.1 Artemia sp. Kazakhstan ARC1039
ACTTTCATCCTAGCTAAATTATAGTGCCACCTAGAAATTTACCTAATCCACAAGCATTGATATGTCAGAATTAAAGTCATATAAAGAATTATAAACAATTTCTCTAAACATATCTGCCAATTTTCTTCTGTTGTCTTTAATATTTCTGACATAGGTGAAATGGAAGTTTTTAAGTGGCCTAACAGAATAAGAAGAAAATATGGCAAAATTGTTTTGATTTAATTTTAATCAACTTAGTCTTGACAAATCAATGTTTATGAATTATCCAACATGTACAATATGCATTTAAAATGAAATAGTAAGTTTGAAACAAATGTTTAAACCCATTTTTATATCCAAAAACTATAGTAAGAAATAATTATTTTCAAGGGTCCTAAAAGGGCTTAAAATTGAATTTGCATGAAAAGCAATTATTATATTCTGAAAGAGCATAAAAATTGACATTAAGTGGTATGTTCACTTTATTTATAGGTCAATTAACTGCTCCTAATTTACCAGAATTTCTCCTTGTGAAGCTCCAGAGTTGACAATTGAAGTTGTTTTCAGCATTGTTTAGTGACTGGGTGCAGTTAGTTTATCATTAGCTTCCTAGTCAAATTTACACTCCCTCAAGGACTTATCAGCACACAGCCTTTGGTCAAAAATGTTGACAGATTGCAGTAAGCGTTTCTTCAAAGAGTTTATTTTCAACTGTTGACAATTCTTGAGGAAAAGAATTTGGTGATGATAGTGATGAAGTATTGGCCTGAGGCTAAATTTTTAATAATACAAAATCACTGCTTTTTGGTGTGACCAAGTGTTCCATTTATATATAAAGTTATACCAAAGTGTTCAGAAAAGTCTTATCTATCATAAGAAATTGACTGGAAAATAAAATATTTATCCATTGCCCAGATGTAGGGTACTTCATTTGCCATAGTGTCCTGCCATCTATTAAACTAGATTTTCTGAAGTTATTGTAATTGGATAGGTAGTGCTGGGGACAGCTCTTTTTCTTTAATAGATGATTCATAGTGCTGTCATAATCATGATTGTTTACACAAACAATTAGCAACAAAAAATATTAACTATTAGCCTATATTTACTAGCTTACCAAAGTGAGTAAATAAACCAATTTGAGTAAACAAGTGAAGTATTTTTCTTTTTTTTAATTGGATATAGTAGATTTTTAGAAGAGATCTTCTTTCAGGTAGTAGTGTAGCTTTGATAGGCCTAGCATATAGCCTGAACCTGTTTGGTTCATTCCCTGATTAAGTTGATATATAATGTCCAGCAAAGCTAAAAGAAAACATATTAGCCCAATTAAAAGCAATGACAAATGTGCTGCCTGTTCTACTGAACTGGATGAAGGGTCCTCTGCTATTGAGTATGATACTTGTGAGAAGTGGATCTGTGGTGAATGTCTGGACCTGTCCCCTGGAGAATATAAATTATTAACTAAGATGATGCAATCCCTTACATGTTCCTGGTCATGTCCAGCCTGCAAAGTCAACCCCCCTCCCCCCTCTAGTGAGCAAGCTATGATAAATAAGTTAGAATCAGTTATGGACAATTCCTAAAAATCCTTCAGGGAAGATCTTAAGCAGGAGTTTGCCACCACTAGTCAGTTGACACAAACACTTTCCCAACTGAGAACTGACATAAAAAGTGACATTTCTGCCCAAGTTAGTGATATTGCAAACAGGGTATCACATATTGAAAATTCATTACAATCAGTTTGCTCTACCTCAACAGTTCATGACCCAGTGGTATCTACAGTGTCCTCTAAGTTGTCTCAACTTCTGTCAGCCCAACTGTCTGAATCTGATGTTTGTCAGATAGCATATTCAGAGTGTCAGTGCTTTGTGAGAAGTCTTAATATTGTTGCTTATGGTATCCCCCCCTCAGACTGATGATGCAGTTTTCCTGTACAATTATCTCTTACACAATTTTGGAGTTGACATTGGTGCCCCCCGCCCAAGTGAAAAGACTTTCTAATAGCCATCAACCATCTGGTAGTCGCCCCCTCCTCTTCTCTTCTCTGTACCATCAACAGAATTTAGAATGCAAATTATATGGAAATCCTTTAAAGGGATCAATTAGTTTTTATGGAGATAGTCCAAAGGAAGATTGCATAAAGCACAGAACTCTAGTTGAGGAGCAGAAAAGCTAAGGGAGAAGCAGATTTGATAATCTGTAATGGTGCCATCATTCAAAAAAACTTGCCAGTTGGAGCAATCCCTCAGACTGCTTCAATGTCCCACTAATTTACATGCCTTGTTCTACCTCTAATAATTGTTTAAATGTTTATGGACTTGCATCACCTAATTCTGTCTCTCAATGGCCTAGTAGTGAACACAATAATAATAGTTTCCTTTCTGATGCTGACACTTCTCTTGTTTCTTCAACAACAACTTGTTTAAATGATGTTTCTTCTTTGTTGTTTCATAGTGCTGTATCCAACAACCTTACCAGTCCTTTAGTTCCTGCATCCTCACTGATTCCTACCTCTCAGGGAATGAGATTCCTTACGCCAATGTTGATAGCCTCCCTAATAAGCTTTCTGAACTTTCTTTTTGTATGAAATCTGAAGGAGTGGATGTTGCTGCAATTACAGAAGTTTCACCAAAAAAATCCTTTGTCAGCTTTAACTCCTGATGAAATCCAAATTGATGATTACCAACTATTTTCTAATCTGAATTCCTCACTTTGCCACCAAGGAGTGTGCCTTTATGTAAGAGATGGACTAAATGTTAGTCTCATTCAATTCAATTCTCTGAATCCTGATGGAATTGAGTCTGTGTGGATTAAATTACATAATCAAAGAACTTCAATTGTAATGGGTGTTGTTTATAGAAGCCCCAGTGCTCTGTGTGCTATGGACTCTTAATCAAATTTGGCTGCCATGTTGTCTCACATGATGACAAATTTTGCCAGCTATAATCTTATCCTTATGGGGGACTTTAATCTTCCTGAAATCCAATGGATAGGTGGATCTGGTTTTCGTAATAGAGATTCTACTTTTTTTTTTCTGCCCTCTCTGACAATTCCCTATGTCAAACAATTTCACAACCAACTCGTTTCAGGGAAGGTCAAGTCTCCAACACTCTTGATCTGGTTGTACTCAGTAATCTGACCTTCTTATTCAGAATGTTATAACCACACCTGTTGGTAACAGTGACCATGTTGTAATTATTTCAGAGTTATGTCTACCTACCATTCAGCCTTCCTCTAAGCAACAAAAGTATGTAAACTACAAAATAGTATCTGAAAAACTTGCCCAAGTCAACTGGAAAAAGCTTATTACTGATGATATTGAGGAGAGTTGGTCAAATGTAAAAACATAAATTCTAAACATTGAAAAGTCATGCACCAGAATTTTTCAGGTAAAACAGGCAAAAAGTTTACCTTTTTTAACTACTAAAATTAGTAAGCTAATTAATAGAAAACACAGAGCATGGAACCGTTATGGAAAAAATAAGACCACAGAAAATTATCTAGTCTTCAAATCCTTTTGTAATCAAACAACAAACCAAATAAAGGTGTTCAAGAGAAGGTTTGAGGAAAAACTGACATCTCTCAAACTGAATAAATCTGATTGCCCAGACAGTATTCACCCACATATCCTACACAAATGTTGTACAGTTTTGTGTCAACCTCTTTCCCTGCTGTTCAAATTATCATTAAATCTTTCTAGACTACCTCAGGATTGGAAAACTGCACATATTATTCCTATTTTTAAAAAAGGTAGAAAGGAACTTGCTGAAAATTATCAACTCATCAGTATGACATTAGCAGTTGTTAATGGTCTTGAAAGAATAATCAATTCTGCAGTTGTTAAAAACCTTGAAGTAAATAATGTTTTACACAGTTCACAGCATGGCTTTTGTTCTAGAAGATCTATTGACACCAATCTCCTTGAATCATATGAACACATCACCAATTTGCTTGATATTGGGGTTCCTGCTGACATGATTCTAATTGACTTTTCTAAAGCTTTTGACAAAGTGTGTCACAATCGACTTGCAATTAAATTGTATGCAGTTAAGCTTGAAGAGAAATCCCTGCTCTGGATCCTTGATTTTCTTTACTTGCGAAACCAATGTCTTCAGTTGTTTGATGACTCTGGAGATTGTATTCTTTCTTCCTCAACATGTGTTCTGAGCGGAGTTCCTCAGGGTAGTGTCTTGGGTCCTACATTATTTAATATTTTCATCAATGATGCTACTTCTATTATCAGCAGTAATTCAACTCTTTATGCTGATGACCTGAAACCTCTTGGACCAGGTTTGTCCTGTGAAGATCATGCCCTGCTACAAAATAATCTTCGTCTGCTGCGTCAATGGGCTGAGGCCTGGCTTCTTGAATTCAATGTTGCCAAGTGCCATATCATTCACTTTGGCAAACAGAATCCATGCTGCTCTTATTTTTCTTAGGGCACCCACTCTCCTCTGTAAATAATGAGCAAGATCTTGGTGTCACTATTGACAATGAATTAAAATTCAGCACACATGCTAAGAGGTCTGTTGCTGGGGCTAGTTTAACCTTGGGTTTGATTAAGCATACCATCTCCATTTGTTCTTCTAAAGTCATCAGTCTTCTTTATAAGGGACAAATTCAAATTTTCAAATTCATTTAATTCAAAAACAAGACATAGCTCTCGTGGGCAAAGCCCAAATATGATGTCTCTTAGTCAAAATTAGCAAAATAAAGTTGTCTGATAAAATTTCGTCAGGATAAATAAACTAAAGGATAAAAAACATGTGCATCCTAAGCTTGAAGTTGGAATGTCACTTGCTACTCCATATATTAAAAAAGATATAAAAGTTCTTGAAGATGTGAAGAGACATGCCACTAAAGTCATTCTGGCATGCAAGAGCTTTCCTATCCTATAAGACTATCAAAGTTGAATCTCCCTACACTTGTACAGGAGAAATAGAGGGGATGCCATTTTAGCCTTTAAGTTATTGAGGGCTAACATTCTCCCAGCATTATTCCCTACTCTTAGTACCAATTCAAGAACTAGAGGTTATCAACTGAAACTTGTCAAGCAGTTTACAACATCTAGAGTCCATACTCAATTCTTCTCAACACGTATTATCAACAATTGGAACAAATTATCTAATGAAACTGTTACTGCTGAATCCGTTGATGTTTTTAAATGAAGGCTAGATGCTGAGTGATCCTCCAAAGAGTGTAAATTCAATTGGGATGCTACCAAAGATGGAGCAGCACCTGGTCACCAATGATTCTTGCATAGAACTGGTTGTCATTCCAGAGCTCTACAAGGAGAAATCCTTAGATTCCTCCTAGCTGCAATTTAAGGTAAAAAAATTGAGTGTGGACTCTGATTAGGGTAGACAATTTTCAGCCAATGACCTCTAGTTCTTGAATATTTGGTTCTTGAATTAGGACCTAGTTATAGTTCTTGAATTAGGACCAACAATAAGAAACAATGTGTTGGCCTTCATTAACTTGTACATTACTAGGGCCCAACTGATGTAGAGTTTTTGGGCCCAATACTGTTATCACTATATTGGTATTGTACTGAAAAGATACCAATATAATTTTATAATAAATTCCCCTCTAGAAAAAAACTTACCTAAAGTTTAGACCCTGTATTCACTGCCCATTACCATGCTAAAATGTTTCTCCCTTGTCTATTACATGCCAAAGAACAGCCTCAATAATTGACTGTGGATTCCAAAATAATACAAAAACAATTTATTTAGAAGAGATTTAGAAAAACAATTAAACCAAATATAATTATAGTCTGGACAGTGCTTAGTAGATCTAGTCCAACTGGACAAGTTGTAATGCAGAAAGCATGACTTTTCAGCATTCTTTCCTTCCTCAGAGACATTTGTTTGTCATCATAAATGTTCCCAACTATGCTGAAAACTTTTGCTTGGGACAGAAGAGGACACAGCAGAGATAGTTCCAAGCAAGTTGTGCTAGTCACTTGAAATGACTGCTGTTATTTTTGTCACCACTATAATAGACAACTTTTTTTCCTTTCAATGTCTGCCTCACTCATGTACCTTTCAAGTTACTTATCAATATTATCTGCTGACTCTTCTCCCTTACTTGTTGAAGTTGCAATATGTTATCAAATTTGCTGTGCCTACTATCCTTTGATTAGATATAAGGGTGTAGCTAGGGTTTTAAGTTTGGAGAAGGAATTTAAAGATTGAGTCAACAAAATTGACCAGTATGCCAACAAATGCAGACACCTAAACTAAACTTCCAAGGTAAGTAGGAATATTTTCAAAGTGTCAGCACCAGCACCCTTGATCCTCCACCCCAACCTTACAACACCCTCTCTGCCTCCCCCTTAGCTGCACCCTTGACTAAATACCATGGCTTTAATCAATTGAATCTGGGATCTTTCACCCACACAAATGACCATTCATTAAACAGAAATGTATGGTTTATTGTATTCTTTTCTGTTGTTTTTCTAGAAATTGTATATTCTTGTACTCACCATACATTTCAAACATTGCTGCTCTAGGTGTGTATTGACAATAAATATACTTTGATTTCATTTGACTCACCTCTGCTGCTCTATCCACTATGGTTAGACTTAGCTGGTGGCTCTGCCCCCAAGGACCAGACAATCAAAAAGTACCCAAGGAAATCCAGTTCCATCTTCTGGATTAGTTGCACATAAAAAAATGGCTAATATCCAATATTTTTTTCCTCTGATATCTGATAATGATACTGACCCCTATATTAGCCCAATGAAATTGGCTTGCTCATATATTGGTTGGGCCCTAATCCATATTTGGCCTGTATACAAGTGTTTGAAGTTTCAGCTCTGCTAGTCTTGCTGGGTAAGATAGTTTCCACATGCCAGACATTACTTTGGCAGCATGTCTTCTAAAACTTTTATACCTTTTTTAGAAATCCTTAGATTGCTCGTAGCTTTAATTTAAGGTAATACAAGGAAGCTAGAGACATTTCAACTTCAAGCTTTGGTTTAAGTAGTCCCTTATACAGGGAAATAAGGACGTTTTGGGGAACAAGTGGGAAGGGTATGCTTAATCAGCTCCAGAGTTGAACTTGCACCAGCAGCACCCTTCTTAGCATGGTTAGCTAACTGAATTTTAATTTGCTGTCAATGGTAACTTCAAGATCTTGCTCATCATTTACTCTTGAGATTGGGGGGCCTGAAAGAAAATAAAAGCAACAAGGATTCATTTTGCCAAAGTGAATGACATACTACTACTAATAACTCACCGCAGCACCAAGCCGCCTGAGGCCAAAACAGCTACGCACGCTCCTCCTCCACCCCGATCTATTCAAAGCCTCCCTTTTTACACCCGCTCACGAAGTTCCCGTTTCCTTTAAATCTTTCTTTTTGATGTCCTCCCACCTCAGACGGGGACGACCTGCTTTCTGTTTAGCCCTAGATGGTTGGCCAAAAAGAACAATCTTTGGCAATCTATCATCCTTCATCCGCACAACGTGCCCTGGCCACCTCAACCTTTCTTTCATTATAGCCCTAGAGAGCGGTATTTAACCACATTTTTGTATAGCCTATTGTTTGAAATATGGTCAGTCAGCCAGGTACCCAGAACAATCCTTAAGCAATTTCTCTGGAAAACATCTAGCAAATCTTCATCACTGAAAAGGAAAATCAAGGGATCTCTCTTTGAGCTCAAATACACATAGCTTCATTACAAGTCACTTATGACAAACTTTGTCAAAAGCTCTGGAAAAATCAGGCAGAATCATATCAACAGCCACCCTAGTGTCAAGTTAGTAATGTGGTCATATTCAAGGAGATTGGTATCAACAGATCTTCCAGAACAAAAGGAATGCTGTGAGCTGTGTATGAGATTATTTGCTTGAAGATGCAGAATGTAATATTCTTTCAAGAACCTTATCAACCACTAATGTCATGCTTATAGTTCAATAGTTTTCAGCAATGTCTTTTTAGCCTTTCTTAAATATCAGAATGATATTATCTTAATTACCTTAATTTGCACTTTAGAGTAAATTAAGATCCATATTGAATTGTTAATTTCTCTATGCTTGATGATGTGAATAATTAAACATCAAATACATCCCACTGGTACTTCCAGGGAACACCATTCCATTCAACATCTAATAACTTCTTGAAATCTCTATCATTTGACTATTCCAGTGGTTTACTATATGACAGGAGAAAGACTGTTTTTGGTCATGATTTTTGACGGATGGCTTGAATGGCTTCATTAAGTGCCCCCTTCTGTCAATGCTTATATGTTATAAGCATCTCAACTCTTTGTTGTTGATAAACCAGTATAGAGAATTTTCAATCCATTGGTAGTCTGGAAAGATTCAATGATAAATTGAGAAGCAAGGAAAGGAGTTGAGACCAAACTGTTTAACATTTATGAAGGATATGAGGATGTATGAAGTTTTGGACCAGAAGATTTGCTAGTTTTAAGGGGCAAAAGTTCCTTTAGAACTATTTTATCAGTGATCAAAATTGGTTCCTTATCAAACAATACATTTCGTACAGTATAAAGGGTTAAATAGTACTGGAATTAGAGGGGAAAACAAACAAGAATTGTTGGTTTAAGATTTCAGAATCAGGAACAGGTTAACTATTATGCAGGATATCAGGGACTGTATGTCTGCTGCAACATTTGTGAGAGACATAATACTTGAAAGATGTTGGGTTATCTTTGACATTGTCCTTCAAGTTCTCCTAAAATTTTTTCCTCTTCAACTGCTTAATTTGGTTAGTTGGCTGACTATGAATAGTTTTGAAGACTTGATAGTTTTCCAACATTTTCTGTTGAAAATATAATTTCTATAACATTTCCATACTCAATACTTTCTATTAATTATGCTACTAATGCCAGTTCTTAAAAAAGGTAAATTTTTGGCCTTTTTTGCCCAAAATAATCTGGTACAGGACTTGTCAACATGCAAAATTTCATCTTTCATATTAGACCAACTCCTGTCAATATCAGCAGTAAATAGTTGATCCAAACTGACTTTAGTAAGTTTTTCAGAGACTAATTTGAGAGTTTTCAGAGAGAGGGGGGGGGCAAAAAATGAGAATCTACTGCAAAAACCATATCCAGTGAATTTTCGGCATTTTAAAGTTCCCTAGAAGGACAAGATGATAATTTGCAAAATCACACAATATTTGAAATAGTAGCCAAAGTAGGTTCAGAATCTAAAACACTGGGAATTTAAAACGCTGCCTCAATTATAATTAGTTCCCTAGGATTTGTACTAATACCATTTTAGAATAAGAAGATGCCAATCTTTAACATTACTAAATATGGGGTGTCTACAGTATGCACAGAGTAGGCCTATGTTAGCCTGGGAAAATCCTGGTACCAATAGTAGCTTAATTGATTTGAAGTGGGTAGTCCTACTGGGAACAGAATTTCACTTTTTTCTTTTACCTTCCCTGTTTTTTTAAACCTCTAAAAAGGCAAGCCTTCTTCTAAATAAGAAAATCACCTGGATTCCTAAATTGGCTCCTCTTGGCTTTCAGCTGCATATTTTCACATTCATAATACATTGCACAGAATACATAATACAAGATTCAAATAAATTTAAAGACATGGTACATAATTTGATTTGCTTGTGGAAAGTGCAAGTACTTAAGCTGCATGCAAGCTGGCTCTTCCTGCTTGCTCAAGCTCTGTTCTGTACAAGCTAACAATAGAAATAATAAACACAAATTATTTTCCTCAGAGTACATCTAAATTATTAAGTATCCATTGCCTTTCTGTAAAACACATTCAGTAGGAGCTGGTAAAGGTACAGTACATCCACAATCAGGTTAATGTCAGGTGGAAGTTACAAATTTTTTAGATAGGGCACTCAGTTTATAAATTCCAGGGGTACTTTCTGTGCATTTGAAGAGGTGATACAATGTTTCTCCAGTCAAGTTGCAGAGCCTATAATTTGGTCCATATGCTGTTTTTGTCTAGGTGTTGTTTTGTCGAGGTAAAAAAATCTGTACAAAATGTTGCCAAGCAGATCCATTGAGAACAGCTTAGTAAGTGTCTTTTT
Source organism: Artemia sp. Kazakhstan ARC1039 (assembly GCA_029168905.1). Classification (NCBI taxonomy): domain Eukaryota; kingdom Metazoa; phylum Arthropoda; class Branchiopoda; order Anostraca; family Artemiidae; genus Artemia; species Artemia sp. Kazakhstan ARC1039. The sequence goes on from JAQQPU010024877.1 coordinate 10,006, forward strand.
TGCAATTATCTGCAGTACAAAAATGTCAGATGCGACCTTTAGGTATGACAGCAATGATTTATTTAGTATTCATAATAAAAAAAAGGTGTTCAGATGCATTTTATGTTTCCAGCAGTGTTTTATGTACATTTTTTTTTAATAGGCCTGATCATATTTTTTGGAACACTGAATTTGAAATAGGCCTGATTATTTACACACTCTTTGAAAATTAGAACCAGAGCAGGAGGGTGCTTTCTATAAGGATGGCAGTTTGTAATTGCATCTCTTAAGTGCAATTGAATACTTTCAAGCAAGTTTAGGGTTGATAGGCCTTGCTTGCTCTGCAGCAAAACTGTCCACCTTTTCCTTGTAGTGGATGCCAACATGGCAGGCTTGGAAGGAGGCCTCAGGATCTCTGAGTCTGTAAAGTACGGTGAAGGACACATGAGGGAAAGAAGCTTATTTTAAGTTGGGGTTGAAAGGAGTAGAAATAAAACGGATTTTGAATTTAACGGGAGGGTTGATTGATATTGGAGAAAAGGAGAGGGAATTTAGGGGTCATAGTGTTAACCCAGTCCCTTGTCCAATGTGTGGGGAAGATGATGAGGAAATATGGCCCAATGGCTTTTTTTAGAAATATAAACAAACATGCATGGCTAAGAATATGCTGGAAAGCCACTGTCATGCTGATCTTGGATAAAGAATCAAGTAATTCTCTTATATCCTGCAAATCAGTGTCCTTTGTATTTCAGGTTAACGTTTTATTATTTTAAAAGAGGTTTGAGAATATATGCAGCAGTTTAGGTCAAACAAAGTTACCAAAAGCCAGATGGAGTTGGCTATTTCTCTTTTAAACACTAGGGCCAGTTTTCACTCTTATTAATTTTCCAAAATCTTTGGCCTGAGTTACAAACCATTTTAGTGAGTCATAATAGTAAGAGTAGATATTATTATCAATATCTTTTTAGGAGCTAGAATATGGCAATCTTTAACACTACTGAATATGGGATATCTATTGGTACTTCTAACCATAAATGGAATCCAAAGTCTTTGGAAATACGAACTACTTCAGTTGAAAAAACACTTGAACCTCTGGTGATGCAGGTGATGCTTGCAGTGTCAGCATGTTTTCTTCTATTATGTCTATTGTTTCGCTTCTTTTTAGTTTTTTCATATATTTGTTTGGTTTATTTTTCAGTTTATTAAATTTTTCTGAAAATGACCATAATTGATGGACCACTTCTGCAGATGAAATGGGATCCCAAAAACTTAGAGATAAAAACACGTGGTGTTGAGAAAACCCTTGAACCCTTAGTTATTCAGGTATAGTATTCTTTATTTTTCATATTAAGAAAAATGCAAATTTAGGGAATATTTTATATATGTTATTAATTGATTGGTTTGTACACTCACTCTTTACTGTGATTAATTTAGAAAAAAAAATGCTTTGAATTTTGTCAAACAAAAGTATATAGCCATATTTATATATAAGACAAGGAGATAAAAAAGTCATACAGTACTTCAACTTAAAACAAACAGAATTGACAATAATAACATCAAACGTACTCCTGTATACGAATAAAAGAATCCTTAACAACAGAAATTACAATGAACAATCATAAAACATAAAATATAACATAAAACATAAAACAAACATAAATTACGATAGCCCTATACCTTCTAAAGGTTATAGTGTCATTCGTACTTTGCTGAAAACGATTTCTATCTCATTTAGTGTGCTTTTATTTATCATAACAACAACGTAACAAAAAAAAATAACATTGGGCTCTCAAATCTTCTAAACAGGTTCTATTAGGTTTATTTAATCTGTCTTCAAAAAATTCCTTTTTTCAAAAGAAAATCCATAAAAAAACGTTTCTTTATAGTAACTTTGGTTCGTTTTTAATTCTTATATATTTATTGTTAATTAATATTAAGAATAGTTGTAAAATTGTTTTAGTTTTTTTCTGCTTAAGAATTAAAATGTTCAGTTATAATTGGGATTTTGGACAAAATTTGAATATTTAATTAGAAATTTTGAATAACCCTAGTTTTACATAACAAATGTTTTTAATAATTTTAGTATAGAATTTTGGGTTAGTTTTGGAGGGGAGATGCTATTCGTATGGATTGAAAATCTTCTTAATGTTCCCTCAGTGGGGCTGTAAAGCCTTGTCTGATTGACACCCTTGAATATACACAAACATTAATCCATAGCTTTATTAAAAGAGTAGTTACTCCTTTAAGCAGCGTTCACAATCGTGTCTAGCTAGAATCCCATGTCTAGACATGTGTCTAGCCAGAATTCAATGTTTAGGCGACGATTGTTCACAAGTAAAATTTGGTGCTTAGCTAAAACTACAAATCTAGTTTGAAATTGTAATTTCTAGCCAATCAAGA
>JAQQPU010024878.1:0-12383 GCA_029168905.1 Artemia sp. Kazakhstan ARC1039
TTGTCACTGAGGGGTTAGTCACTGGGGTTAATTTTGGTTTCTGTAATTCAATGGTTGGTTTCCAGGTCAATTTTTCAGAAATTATCTCTTAACATTTATGGGATAACAGAGATATTAACTTTTTGCATTTGATAGAGGTGATAGGATGGATTCCGAGAAATGGTCGAAAGGATTCGACGCATGAATCTGCGACACATAAATGATTTTTGGGGTCATCAAATGTCATAAGTATACAGTCGTATGGTACATGGGTCCATAATGATTATCAAGGGTGATATTTATGTACTTATATCTTGTACTGGTCGATGGGGCGCTCAGGATTTATATGATTATATAGTTCGATAATGCACTAGATACTGAGATTCAAATATAGTGTTACCTGATACGCAATATGGTTCGTGGTCGAGAAAACAACGATCAAAGGTAACTATAATTTTCGTAAATAATCTGGGATGAAAATTGCCTGGAGTCTATGGTGAGTACTCTTCGTTGGTTGAGGTATGATGAAAATAGATGCTACTAGGTTGTATCTGCGCTGGACTACGCATTGTAATGATCGATTTCCAATATGTTAATCCACTCCTTGTAATAAAAATAACGAGGCAGAATCACACGTTCTTTAAAACAAATAGTCACAATATATAATAAACAATACGATTAGGTGCATTTTAGGGTGAAGAATACCCTACAAGACAATATAAAAAGATACACTGATATTACTACATAAACATTGGTTTTAATAAAACGACATTATTATCATGTTGGATTCATATACATATAATTCCCATTGGGAAATCTAAAACAGAGATGTCTTCAAATTTGTTTTGAGAAAGGAAACAACGATACAAGGCTTATTTAATTCTTCAATACTTATTTAATTCTCCCTTAGATTTAAAACAATTCTTTAAACATAAGTTACTCTACATTGTTAAATTTGAGGTCTTAGTTTACAACATATTTCGTGCCTTCATTGTTCACGCACGTCCGTGCTGTTTAAGAAGCGCATGTTGCAGCGTCATAGCCACACGGTTTTACGTAAACGACACTTACAATAAGGGAACAAGACATAGCAAGGACGAGTGGAGACCTCTATACCCACTCGTTTTCTAATGTCTTCCCTGTTTCTTGGCTTAGACGTTCTCATGGGGTTCTGGGTTTAACTTCTGCATTTAAGTCGTTTCTCCGTGTTCTTCCTTTGGGCTTAGCCTTCTTAGTCTCAGGATTTTTCCGTAACTACAAGTCAGTAAGATTCTCATGGTCAGGGAAATCACGAACACGAAATATACGGTTAGTAGTATGCTCCACCAAAAATTGGTTGAGAATAGTCCGTATCTATCATCCATGTACGTTAATCTTTGGTCTTCATTTGTAAATAGGGGAATCTGGGAGTCTAATGCTTCTCTTATTATTGTAAGCCTTAATGTCCCTTTATTTTTTTCTATTTTGGACCATACGAGGTTTTCATTTCCTCACTTTCTATATTGGGAACAGTGTACGACAGGTTAATTGGCTTGAAATTGATTATTTTGGGACTTCTTATGTTTGCGCTCGTGGTAATTAACGGCGTTCTAACAGTTGACTTTTTAGTTACAAGTCGACATCCTTGTTTTATGGTTATCGTACCCACATTTTGTAACATTAATTCTGTTTTGTAACTTGGGTCTATTCTTTCTGTATTATTGTAACAAGACAAAGTTCCAACAGTTTCTCTTGGAACAGAAAATAACCAAAGATCATTATTAAGGTGCATGAATATTTCTCGCTTAGTACTTCCTATCACGGCTTCTTTCAGCTGGACTGGATACATCGTACAGGAATGATACGGGTAGACTTTTTATACTAAAGGAAATTATTCGAATTAATTATATGCAATGTGACTTTTTAATTAGAATTTGTTTTCGGGAACTGATATATGTTGAACAGACGGTATCAGACGGTTTTGATTCATGCGAAGCCATGATATATGTTGAACAAAATTTTTCTATAGCGTTTTTATAGTTTTATGATTTTTTCTTGTGAGCTAAAAATTTAATTTTTTTTCTTTAAATTATCATTTTTTATGACGCCTATCCATTAAAATCTCTTAATCCTATACTGATTAAGTGTAATTCCATCTATCGGGTTTTTTAACCGTTCTACCTGACTGTGTCGTTACTTTTTCTTCTGTTTCTTGCGGTTTTTTCTTTTTAGGTTTTGCTAACGATATAAGATCAAATTTTTTGAATTTTTTTCAAAAACTCTTGCCCTTTTAATTTTGTTTCTTTCGCGTGCGCGGCTGCTGAAGTCGGTTTTGATTTCCCTATTTCTTTAACTACTATATGGTCTGATTCGCCGTCAGACTCTTCGGAACTGGTTTCCGATGATTCTGTATTATAAGTTTTAGAAGTTGCACCTCGCATTTTTGAGGTATCACCTCCCCTTCCTTCGTAAATTTCTACTCCTCTGGAAGAAGAAGGTTTATTCTCTAAGTCCTCGCTTTGAATTTTCAACTCGGGAGATTTGAAGGATTCTTGAGAGCTTTGAGAGGAATCCAAAGTTTTTGCGGGGTGCCTCCACTGTTTAAATGCCATGTCTTCAGAGGGATGGGGAATTCTTTGCACTAGTGTTTCCCTCCATGAAGTCCACTGTTTAGGCTTGACCTTGGACACAGTTATATCATGATACTGTCCTTTCTGGTCATCCTTGGGAGTTTGATTCCTAGGCAATGTACTTTGAATCCTTTTTATTTGGAAATTTATTAAATCCATAGTTTCTTGCAGATTTGTTTTAATTGAGTCTTTGGGAGGAGTTTTCTTTACAGTAATACCCGGAGTTTCTACAGCTCTGTTCAATTCCTCCTATAATGACAGGGGCCTCTCTACTGGTGTTGCAGGGGAAACCATATCGTCTGGAAATCTTTTGGGGGACAACGGGTCGAAATTCTATCAGGGAAAAATTGAGTTTTTGGAGATATCGTATAATCTAATTCTCCTGCGCTCTCCGATGATGAACTTTTTGGATCTTTTGGCGTTTTTATTCTCTCTGGTATTAGAGATTTTCCCTTAGGAATAACTAGATTTTTCATAGCTAAGAATTCTTCAAAGTTTTCCTCATCGCTCTCATTCTCGAAATAGTCTTGCTTGAAATTAAAGGGTTTTAGTTCTACCAATCTCGATTTAAGGGGCTCATTTTCTGCATCTGATGAATCAGTAGACGAGGGACGCGATACCCATCTTTCTGTAAATTTGGCTCTTTTTATTCGGCTAACATGCGCCTTGTAAGTACTTCCACTATCGGGGTTCACCATTTTAAAAGTATAATCGTTATCGTACTTTTTGACTATTCTGTACGGTCCAGAATATTTATTGGAAAGTTTCTTGCCTCCCACTTTTGCCTCATTCTTTAGGTAGACGCAATCTCCTATCTTGAAATCTATGCTCCCCTTGACTTTGAGTTGGTTTCTTAGCTCTTCGTTTATTTTACATTTTTCCAACTCTTGTCTAACTATCTTATAAGTTTTCCTCATCCTATTTATGAATACTTGTTTGTAATCCTCCGAGTTCTTGTAATTTTGCCGGGATTCAATAGTCTCATCATACGGGATTCTAAAATCGCGACCAAAAAGTAAATAAAAAGGGTTGTCTTTGGTAGTTTCTGAATAAGCGGTGTTGATTACGTTAGTTAAATAAGGTAAAAATTGATCCCAATCGTTCCTGTTGTCTTTTGTATAAATGCTTAATACATTCAAAAATATTTTATGCCTATTTTCTATTTTACCATTAGCTTGTGGGTGATATGTCGATGTCACCAATTTCTCTATGTTAAGAAAACTCATTAAGTCTTTTGTTACTTTTGAAACAAAATTGCTGGAATGCCAAATTTTCAAAATAATTTCGCTAATGCCTTACTTGTGGCGTAAGCGCCTTGATTTTTTAATGCTTTTGCAAAAGTAAATCCGGAAAAGTGATTTATAACTGAAAGAATACAAGTATGGCCTCTGTTGGAAACAGGCAAGCCACCACTTGTTCCATATAAATCAAATGAGACAATATCGAAGGAGAATCACGCTACCGGGACTCTTCCCGTTGGAGGATAAGGATAAGCTTGGGGATTTTTTCTTAAGTTACACGCTTCGCATGTACTTACAAATTCTTTAAGTTTTGTTATTTCCGACAGCACGTAAAAATATTGTTTTAATTTATGGAAAGTTTTCGTTACTCCTAAGTGCCCACCTATATCTGAATGAAAATATTCAAATGCAGGTGTTATTAAGTTTTGGGGTAATATAGGTATTAATGAGGTTTGGTTTCTATTTGCCTCAGCGGTCACGATTCTGCATAGTATTTCTTCATCAAGATCATAGTAAAAATTATCTATCTCTTTTCTAAGAGTTTTGAATTTATCTGGTAACGCATCATCATTCACAAAATAATTAATAAGTGCTACACACATTTCGTCCTTTTTTCCTTTCTTTTTATATTTTCTAAGGATAAGGGACAATAGTTAACCTTATTTTCTTTTACTGTGTCATTGTCTTCGTTTTTCTTACATTTATGTTTGCTCTTAGTATTGATAGCGTTAACTTCATTTTCCTCAGTTTTTCCACGGCGCATTTTCTGGGTATCTACTCAAAAAGTCAAAAGCTGCATTTTGTTTACCTTTTAAATGTTCAAATTCGTAATCTAGGTGTTGGATTTTCATAATCCACCTAGCTAGAATTCCCGTGGGGTTTTTAAATGTGCGCAGGTACTGCAAGCTTTTATGGTCTGATTGTAGTATAAATTTTCTACCAATTAAGTAGTGTCTAAATTTGTCCAAGTGGTGGACTATAGATAATAATTCTAAGTTTGTGGCGGAATAACTACTTTCGCCTTTTGATAAAGTTCTACTCGAATAGCATATGGCTTTTTCTATTTGTTTTTGTTTAGGCGTTCCCTCTAGAGGATTAGGGTTTTCTACCGGGATTATTTGCGAAAGAATAGCGCCAATGCCCTTTGAACTAGCATCGGTTGTGACCACAAATTGTCCGTTTTCGAAATCAGGCAGTGATAATATTGGTTCAGAAGTGAGTGCCTTTTTGAGACGGTCTAGGGAAATTTGAGCTTCCTGGGACCAGGTAACATTTTGGGAATTCCCTTTAGTTAATTCCGTGAGGGTTTTGCAATTTCGGCGTAATGGCGCACGAATTTTCTAAAGTAGCCAGTAAGACCTAAAATTCCTGTTAATTCTTTCATAGTTCTTGGGGATTTGAGGTTTTCAGCACATTTTATTTTGTCAGGGTCTGGAGATATCTCTCCTTGCGTCACCACTACTCCTAAAAATTTAATTTTAGGTTGAAATAAATTTAATTTTTCAGGCCGGCATTTTAAACTGCCCTGTCTGAACTTCTCAAACACCTCAGCTAATGTTGCTAAGTGTTGTTCAGCGTTTTCCCCCACGCATATGACATCATCGACAAAATGAATGATATTCTTTAATCCTCTTAACAGGTGTAATAAGGGTCTACATAGCGCGCTTGAACTTGTTTTAAGTCCAAAAGGTACTCTTAAGTATTCATATGAACCACATTCGGTCGTAGAAAACACAGTTTTATAGACATCTTTTTCGGCTATTTGCACTTGGGGGTTGCCTTGGGTGAGGTCCAAAGAAGTAAAAATTTTGTTTTTGCTCGAGATAGAGTCAAGGATTTCATCTATTCTTGGTAAAGGAAATTTATCGCTAACTACTTGTTTGTTAAGGGCTCTATAATCTACAACAAGTCTAAGATCACCATTCTTTTTTGGTACCAGGACCACTGGTGCAGAATATGGACTTATACTGGGGCGTATAATTTCATTTTTTTCTAATTCATGGATTTTATTTTTTAACCATTCTTTGTGCTTATACGGCACACGATATGCTTGTTTTGCTACAGGGTTAGCAGTCGTTAAAATTGAATGTTCATTAAACGGTATCAGTCCGATGTCATCTTCAGATGCGGAAAATACATCTTTTAAATTTCATAATAATTCGCATAATTTTTTCGTAAGTTCTAAGTTCGTAATATGATCCATATTAAATTTGTTTAAGAATTGTGATTTAGTTAGAGGGTATTTGGTTATTGAGGTTTTAATGCCATTTAGTAGGTTTCTTTTGGAATTTTCCCATCTATTTAAATCCTTTTCCGAGATAACTTGGATTTGCACTAAACACGTCCCCTTTTTTATTGTAATTGTATCATTTTTGTGGTTATTAGTTACCCAAATAAAACCTTCTCCTTTGTCGTAAGATATAATCTGTTCCTCGCATAACAGAATTTCAAGAATTTCATTTGACGGGATTGCAAACCATTGATTCGCTATCCACTGGTTCAACCATCTGTGACATTTGAATTCTTTGCATCGTTTTGGGAGGGACTTTTGTTTTCCGTATTGCGAATCCATCATATTTTTCTTTATTTTCATTGTTTATTAAATTTAGGCTGGCGCTATTCGCCAATAACATTGGCTGTGCCTGAACTGCATTGGGGTTCACTACTTTTTTCCATAATTCCACTATTTTATTGATTTCGTTTGACCTGTGCTGTCTCATATCTCCTATTTTTATTTTTGCAGACTCAATACACTTATTATTTAAATTTACTTCATCTCTGCAATGTCTCTCAGAACAATTGAACAAATTTCTGATTATGCCATGTCCTCCTTGCGAGACATGAGGTTCAAAAGATTACGAAATTATACCGCCAGAAATTTTATTTACTGTTACTTTCTCTTCGTAACCTCTGTTACAATTTCTTAAGGTAGAAATTCCTTCCCCTACCTTAGCCGGGTAGACAAGCCTTTCGTTTGCTACGTCTAATAATATTCTATTAGACCTTAAAGAATTTGCGCCGATAATGGCTTCGTACGGAAAGTTATCGCATATTATAAATTTTTTCGGAAAGATTCTATTATCCCTTTTTACGTTTAGGCGAATTGAACCTTTTGCATCCAATTTATGCCCTGTCACGCTAGTTAAATTGGGATTATTAAAATTTCTTTGTTGCCTAATATGCAGAGGCAACCTATTAAATACGCATGAGTTTATGATGTTCACGGTAACACCAGAGTCAATTAAAGCCTTAAAGTAAATATTTGCCACACAAAAATCATTAAATATAGGTAACTTATTATTACTATCACTACAAGACGGTACTACATCGGTTTGGACCTATAAAACATTCTAGGCGCCCTCTGGGTCCAATTTATATTTCTGAGGGGCCTGACGCGTTTCCTCGTGAATTTATTTCATGCGTCGGTGTCTGCAATAGAGATTCAGACATGTGAGATTCCGTAGGCATATCTAATTGATTTACATTTGTTTGTCGATTTTGCTAGGTATTATTACGATAGTTTGGATTTCTTGTGCCAGTGCCGGGTGCTGGCGTCAACTGTAAATGCCGTTGGCTTGAAAAGTTTTCATTTCCCGTCGGCCAATTAACTATTTGCCGTCGGCTTGAAAAAATTTCATTTCCCGTCGGCAAATTTTCGGGATTTCTATATACTATTCTCGCATTATATTGGCTTTGGCGAGTATTTGGGTTTTCAAATCGGTAATTAATTTGTCTATCGGAGGGACGATTGTACAAATTTGGTTGGTACGCGTTGTAAGGTACCGATTGCCGCAATCTTCCCTGGCTATAGCCTAGTGCACCCCTGGCGCTAAAATTTGTTCTTCAGAACAAATGGTCGTCATAGTTTTGCGTACTACCGACAGCAATTCCTGGTGTGCGATTTGGGACATAACGGCACTCCCTCGCGATGTGCCCAGGTCGATTACAAATATAGCATCTTGTTATTGTAGGGTTATTTTCATAACTAAATTGTTTGACGGGCTGAAAACGTACTGTTTTCTGCCTAGCGGGTTCTTGCGTTTTATTTCTTTGTGGCACTGGGGAGTTATCCCTTGAAAAGAAATTGGGAGACGCCTGATCGCCTTTGAAGGTCAGGCTTGCGTTTGATTCGCCTAGGCTGTTTATTTTCATTTTACTGTGATTTACCACCATCGTATCGACTTCAATCAATTGCCCTACCTCCTGAACTGCAAGATCCAACGTCTGAATATTTTTGGATATTACCATTCTACATAGTTTTAGGGGTATCCCTTGCAAAAAGGTATTTAGTATGACTTTTTCATACAGTTCTCCTGAACCTTTTCCGTATTTTGCTTCTACTGAAATCTGTATATTATCAAGATATTCTCTTACATTTTGTGAATGGTCAAAGCATACCATTCCGTGTTTTAATTTATTTGTAGAACTGGTTTCGATAAATCTATCTTTAAATGCCGTTAACAATTTGTCCACCGTATTTATTGGGCAGCTGGCGTCATCACCTATAGTATGTTCAATTTGCTTTAGAAAGGTTAAGGCCTGGCCTTTTAATCTTAATAGGAGCATGCCGACTAACGTTTCCAGCTCTGTTTTTGTTAATTCTACAAACTGGGTCAATTGGATATTAAATTCGTCGATATTTGCTTGTCCATCGTACTGCGGAATAGACTTTTCCATTTCTACATTTTTGGCGACCAACTTTTGCGCCATTAATAGTTCGCTTAATTCTTCTGACATTTTTTGCGTTTGAATAACTCAAACTAAATTTATTTTTTCACTTAACCTATTTTGGGGAAGGCTATTATCTCCTATGGGATATTCTAAAGGGTTTTCCTATAATAGCTTAGCGGCAATAGGTCTAATCACTTTTCTTATATGTCTGTATCTTTCCAATGATTAAATTTAAGTTACAAGGTTTATAGCCTAACTAGTTCGCATGTTTTCCTCCAAGTTTACCAAGTTTACGACCGTGCTATTTGTAGCGATAAAAAATTTTTGATTGTGTTAGGTTAATTGTGGTAATAAAAATTGACCGCCTCGAATATAGTCTTATGCTTTAAAGCTGTGAACTTTCACCTTATAAGTTCTTCGATAGTGCCACTTATAGCTCTAAAGATTGTGTTTTTGAGGCCTGCGCCATGGCAATGGGCAGTAATGTTGACGGGTGACCGCGCCACCCGCTGAAAGTGAGAAAAAAAATATATAGCTATATAAATGTAACCTCTTTTCCTTGAGTTATATGGAAATCAATTACCTCTAATGTTATGTAGAAATCGGATTCCTGGGAGTGCTACCGTTGGAGGCATACGAACTAATTACCTGCCGTGCGACTAGATACAGACATATAAAATAAAATAAACACAAATAGAAAAGCAATAGATTTATTGTGACTTACATTTTAGGTGTACAACAATGCTCACTGCAATTGATGACAAATAGGAGCAGAGATAATAATAACCAAGTGTCTGCAATGACTGCATAATAATTTGAATTGCAATGACTGAATGACAATAGTAATAATTCTAATTTACGAATGCCCCAAAAAACACTTTTTTTCACTATATCACAAAAATATCGCTCCTGCGTTCTACTAGCTTTCACACGATTGGCCCAAGTCCTGTGGAGGGGACCGCTACCTAGTACTTAAGTTTGCCAACTTACTTCATTATGCTCACTGACCGTCCAATAATATGTTTAAATATTTCTGATGATTAAACGTTATAACTTAAGCTTCCAGAGAAACATTGTATTTAGTGATTTTTTTTATTACCAATCTTCTCGGCGAAATTCAAAACCGTCTCCCGTGATTAGCGCCGAGGTTTGGCTGAAACTAAAAGGTAGTTTTTCTTTTTGCTGATTAAGAACTTTTCTTTTTTGAAAATAGATTTAACTTAATTAGAGGAAGCTTAATTTATGTCGGAATTATCTTTAGAAAGAAGGAATTTTTTTTTTGTATTTTAATTATATCACATACTACTCACGGTACACATAGTGGACATGTATAGAACATTTTTGGTTTCCGATGTCAACTCTCTCATAGCTAAAACGAAACTGATCCTCATTCGATAAATTCAGAGGGAAGGAATGGTGAGACGAGTAACTCTGTGACGCTACTTCTTTCGAATGAGGGAGCCATCTACAGTGAATCTATGGAAATTTTTTCAAAAGTATATCCACGATATAATTCTGCTTTGATCCAATTAATTTACAATAAATTGAGTATAAGCCTTTGCACTTTTCATTATAGTCATCAATAATTGTACAACTCTCACATGATGTCCAACTGCCAAGAGTGTACACGCATAGTGACATGTATAGAACATTTTTGGTTTCCGACGTCAACTCTCTCACAGCTAAAACGAAACTGATCCTCATTCGATAAATTCAGAGGGAAGGAAGGGGGAGAGGAGTAACTCTGTGACGCTACCTCTTTCGAACGGGGGAGCCATCTACAATGAATCTATGACAATGTTTTCAAAAGTATATCCACGATATAATTCTGCTTTGTTCCAATTAATGTATCAGTAAATTGAGTAGAAGCATTTGAGTCACTTTGTAAAAGTTTCATACAATAGTCCAATGGGGGAGAATCAGTTTTCATTATATTGTCAAGTGTTCCCTGTGAGAATATCTTTCGTCGAAGGGATAACTCGGGAAAATCATCATCCAAAATCAAATGTTTTTCCGTAATCACAAGATTCGATCTAATTCTCTCTTTCTCAAATTTATTCATTTTTCAATCCTATCACTCTCACTGCTGACTCTAGACTGACCATGAATCATTAGCCTAACATTCTAACAAAAAGAAAGGGAACATTTTCAATTTCGAAACAATTTTATTATATAATTACAACAATAATATTACACATGTACAATTAGCGATATAGCTTATTATCTTTGATATGCTTCACTAATGCACTTAAAGCACTTTGAAGTCTATTCACATGCGCTATATCAACTTTTGCAGCGAAGCATAATTGATCCTCAATTTTAAATTTGCTAAAAGATATCGCATATCTTGCATATACTTCATCCCATTCCAGACAAAGCCGTGATCCTCTCGTGATTTCAACTGCAATGTTTGGAGCTCTTGTATCATTGCTACCAACTCCACTATCAACTTCTAATAGTGTACACATTCCACTCATTATTACAAATATATCCTAATGAGTAAAGTCAAACTGTTCTCCCTCTTTGAATTCTATTCACACACTAATAAAAACTATAACAAAAATCCTTTCCTTATATTCTCTGCAATCCTGTCCCACTAATACTTCCGACTCCCTGATTGGCTTAGAAAGAGACACGTGATCTTGTCCCGTTAGATTCGATCAATAATCCAGCAATTGTTGTTGAACTTATGTTGACATCCAAGAAAATAACAAATAAATTGACCAACACTCATAACCATCCAAGAAAAATCCAATAACCATATGTCTACATCCAGCAATTGTTGTTGGCATCCAACAAAACAACAAATAAATTGACCAACACACATAACCATCAAACAACCATCAACAAACAGATGTCTACATCATATAACCATCAACAATGAGAAAAACCATGAAAAAACATCGAAGTGAGAAAAACCATGAAAAAAACCTTCTCAGTGAGAAAAACCATAAAAACATGCATAAATTATGTATAGTTAGTAACTCATGATATGTCTCTACTTATGCCCTGGGGGAATTTGAATTTTAATAGAACGTGTTGTCGTAGAAACTTCAAAAAGGGCTCATTAGATTGGAAATTGAAATGGCTAGTGCCCTTTTTAATAGTCGAAAGGGATTGGAAGGCAACTAGCACCCCTTCCACGACCACCATTTTCCCAAACACATCCAATCAAAATTTTGAGATAGCCATTTTGTTTAACGCAGTTTAAAGTTCAGGAAATTATACCTTTGAGTAGGACACTCCCCCCACAGTCTTCAGGGCAAGGGTTATAAGTTAGACCCTGGGGGCATATAAGGTTTTCATTGAAATCTTTGTCGTGGAAATTTGAAAAAGGGCTCATTTGATTGGAAATTCAAAGAGCTAGTGCCCTTTTTAATAGTCGAAAGTGATTTGAGGGCAACTAACACCCCTCTCCTGCCTACCTTTTCCCGAAACACATCCAATAAAAATTTTTAGATTGCCATTTTATTCAACGTAGTTAAAAGTTTTGGAAATTAGCTATGCCCTGGGGGCATATAAGGTTTTTATAGAAAGTGATGTTGTAGAAACTTCGAAAAGGGCTCATTTAATTGGAAATTGAATGGGCTAGTGCCCTTTTTAATAGTAGAAAGTGATTGAAGGGCAACGTATCGTTGAAATTGCACACATAATCATGCCCCAGGCTTGAATGGTTCAAATCTTATACATACACACTACTACCGTTTCAAGTAACTCTGCTATGTCACGGAATCAAAACCTCAGTATTTACAAACACCTGCCTATGGCAAGGACTCAAGAAATACTGATTCTTTACTATACCAAGGTGTCTTGAAATAGAGAGGTCCTTAATTTTTTACCTGGAATTTAATTTGGTGTCTATTCGAAAGGCAATTCTATTCAA